>PVJS01048635.1:0-14979 GCA_004027185.1 Glis glis
GCGTTACGCCCCCGGCCCTATTTTTTATACTTTATTTTGAAACCAGGTCTCATGAAGTTGCGGGGGGCCTCACTAAGGAGAGAGAGAGAGAGAGAGAGAGAGAGAGAGAGAGAGAGACAGGGAGAGAGAGAGAGAGCGCTGAGGCTGGCCGCGAACTGGATCCTCTGGTCTCCGCCTCCCAAAGTACTGGGATTACAAGCGTGTGCCACCACGCCCGGCCCCGAAGCCTCTTTACTCTGGCTTCGGTCATTGCATAAAGCTGTCATGTGCCTTGAGGGGTGAAGCTGGGAGAGGAGGACCAGGGCCCTGGTTAGGAGTCGCCTGAGGGAAAGTCTTAGAAAAGGAGAAGAACTGGCGGCCAAGATCTTCAGAGGGAATGTGACATTCTAGACTCTGCTTAAGAGAAGTAAGCATGTGTAATGGGCTACCTGCTTCCTGACTCAGGGCTTGTACCATTCCACTTCAGCTTTGTTAAACTGCCAAACTTATATGGTGTGTGTGTGTGTGTGTGTGTGTGTGTGTGTGTGTGCGTGTGTCAGTGCTACAAAACTCGATGTGTTCAGTGAATGAACCTCCCAAAATTCCAGAAACTGTTTGCTCATCAATGTCTAGTAATCGGCAGAATCTACACAAGAAGAGAGAGCCTTGTTAACTAGTTTTTGTTTTGTTTTTGTACTGGGGATTGAACCAGGGGCATTCTACCTCCAGGGTATATCCCCAACTCTACTTTACTTTATTTATTTTATATTATTATTATTATTTGTGGTACTGGGGATGGAACCAAGGGGCATTCTACCTCCAAGCTACACCCCCAGCCCTATTTTTTATTTTGTTCTTTATTTTGAAACAGGGTCTCGTTAAGTTGCGGAGGGCCTCACTAAGTAGCTGAGGCTGGCCGCGAACTGAGATCCTCTGGTCTCAGCCTCCCAAGTACTGGGATTACAAGCATGTGCCGCCATGCCTGGCTTACTTTTTTTATTTTTGAAATAGGGTCTCACTAGGTTGCTGAAGGCCTCAGTAAGTTGCTGAGGCTGGCTTTGAACCTGCTATTCTCCTATTTCAGCCTCCCAAGTACTGGGATTACTGGCATGTACCACTGTGCCTAGCAAGAGAGACCCTTGTAATACCTTCTAGGACAAGTAATTATTTCCCTCTCTAAGGATCACAAACCTAACCCCTTCCCACTAAGCATAGTCTTCTGAGCACAATGAGTTTTTGGTCCTGGGCACTCCACTCAACTGTCTGATCTCCCCTTTATCCACACAGTGAGGATGGGCATGCTTATTTCCACAGGCCTTCTTCTATAAAGTGACAATGTAGGTCCAAGATCGAGGGTGGTGATTCAGCACAGGGGTGGCAAGAATATGAATTGAAGCAATAAAAGTAATACAAACGACTGGCAATAGGAAATTGGAAAGAATGGTATCGCTCTGTTCATTCCTGCCTTGCCTGGAAGGAATCCCTCTTGTGGCGAATTTTTACTAATTAGAGTAAATGACATCTATCTGAGAAGTTGTTCTGGAAGGCTCTGCTGCATTATTCATCTCAGTGTCTGTCTCTCTTAATAGCCGGTGGGCCCTTTAAGGGAGGGACTGTGGCTTGCTCAGGCAGGATGAATGCAGCATGACCAAAGTAGGAACATACTTAGAAGGTTCAGGAAGAGACAGGAGAGGGAGGGCCGACAGTCGAGCAAAAGACAGATATGCCAACGAGGCCGGGACCCACCTGCATCTGCTCCTCACCTGTGAATTCTTCCTCCTATCTTTCTTTGCAAGGTCTAAGCCCTACAAGATGGCTACATCTCCCCAACATCATCACTTGCTCCTCCTTGGAAACAGAGCCACGGTTTTGGAGTCCCTTCCACCAGACCCAAGGCTGTGCACTTTGCATTTCCTTGTTTTTTTAAGTTTA
The DNA here is from genome assembly GCA_004027185.1 of Glis glis. Classification (NCBI taxonomy): domain Eukaryota; kingdom Metazoa; phylum Chordata; class Mammalia; order Rodentia; family Gliridae; genus Glis; species Glis glis. Next base: position 1,912 of record PVJS01048635.1, read on the forward strand.
CACCTTGAGTAGCTAATGCAGTCACTTGGTTCAAGAATTAGAACAATATAAAAAGGCAAACTCTGAGATGTTCTACCCTTGACTCCATCTCTCCTCTTCTCCATCACTCCCTACAGATAACCACTTTTCTTAGCTTCTTGTTTATCCTTCTTGTGTTTTATTTTATGGAAATATAAGAATATATGCAATATGCTATGCTTATATTATATATTATATTATATTCTTATATTATATTATATTATATTATATTATATTATTATATTCTTATTTGCTTGCATTTCCTATGCTTATATTATATATTATATTATATTCTTATATTATATTATATTATATTCTTATTTGCTTGCATTTCCTATGAAAAGCCAACATCCTATACATATTTCTACATTTTGCTTTTCTTCACTAATACAGCCCCGTCCTCTCTTCCCACCAATGTGTGGAGCTCTTCAACCTTGCTGATACCGGTGTAGTATGCTATTGTATGCATTTAGCACAGTTCATTTAACCAGCCCCTATTGCTGGACACCTAGGTTGCTCCCTATTTTTCCTATTATATACATAGTGGAAATAGGAAACTGGTAACTCTGAGGAGTTTTTGAATTCGATTTTTGAATTCATTTGCTGCTGCCTTTTCCCCCATGGTGGCTCAGCGGTTCCTGGGACCTCACAGATCACCTCTGTGCCGATGACAAAGCCCTCTTGCTGATGTTTTTCTCCTGCCCCGCTTTAGATGCGTGCCCAGCACACAATGCTGTTACCTCGCACACATCTCAACTGTCTCTAAAACCGACCTCCTTTTTCCTTTCCATCCTCCTCTGCCTGTTGTGTTTCCTAACTGAAAGCCACTGAGAGGTGCCCTGAGATGTCACACTCGCTCTCCTACCCATCAAGATGAGAGGCTGCAGGTGCCTGTGATCTTGTCCCTTTGGCCTCCATATCCAGTGGGGCAACATTATTTTTTCTTTTTTTTTTTTGTGGTACTGGGGATTGAACCCAGGGGCATTCTACCTCTGCGTTACACCCCCAGCCCTATTTTATTCTCTATTTTTATTTTGTTCTTTATTTTGAAACAGGGTCTCACTAAGTTGTGGAGGGCATCGCTAAGTAGCTAAAGCTAGCCGCAAACCTGGATCCTCCAGTCTCAGCCTCCCAAGTACTGGGATTACAAGAGTGCGCCACCATGCCCGGCTGCAACATTATTTTTTTTCTTGCATACTTTAGGCAAATGCCCTTTCTTTGTACTATTACGTTACTATCTGGCTAATTCATGCTGGGACATTTTTAACAACCACCAACAATTGACTTATTTCTCACCTCCCTGCTACATGGCCACTAAAACCAAAATCTAGAAGGTTTTGGGAAGAAAACCACCATGACTTTGATGGGTCATGTTTCTGCATCGGGGGTATCCCACTGTGAATGAAGAAGGTTTACGTTGCTGTTTGTAAACAGCGGTATAGACCTCTCTGCTGATGTGTGAACTCTGGGGGAGAAGGGACCTGTCCTGATCCCCATTATTCCCCTACCTTCCGTCATGGTGCAGAGCAATGGTAAATAACTCCTGGGTTCATCTTTCCAACATAATTCCAATGAGCATTTCCAATCTTACTACTTCCTAAAATGAATTCAATATCAAAGACAACTTGAACTACTGTTCAAATATGCCTTCTATCTTTCATGACTTGGGTTTTGCCATATTTTCTGCCTAGAATATTTTGCCTCTTCCCTCATATCATATACCACTCTGGCCACATAATGGAAACCCCTCATCTCTGAGGCCCAGACCCTCTGAGTAGGGCGATCTGATTATCCTGCAAATGCTGAGGCCCCAAAGAATGCAATTTCCCCCATAGTGGACAGCAAACCAGAATCCTGTTGTCTCAGCTTCCATGGGCCTAGAAACATAGGAAACTACCCCTTCTATTTGCCAGTGGGCCCTGCCATCCTGCCCAAGGAGGGCAGGATGATTCTTGCTTTAGAACTTTATTGGCGAATAGAGAGGACTCCATGGAACAATAGATCCAGTAACCGTTGATAAAAGCACAAAATCTTGTACACTTTGGTAAAGTATACAGTGCACATATATTCAATGAAATAAACATGTATTAAGCTTCTACACTGGACAATATGCTGTAAATCTAATGGTCTTTTCCTTTGAAGAGCTGAGAGACACAGCTATGGCCACTGATTTCGTCTCAGAAAATGCAAAGCAATGTCACCTATTCACAGGAAAGCAGAGCGACAATCCTGGACAAGGCTCACTTCTCCAAATGGCTTGCAGTATAATTTTGGCAAGGTCCCTCAAGCCATTTAGGGTTTAGATGCCCTAGATTGTTAATGGAACTTCATTCTTGCATTGTTACACCCTGTTCCTCATCTCAGCTTGTAACTTTTATCACAGCAGTGGAACTCTGGTTCTATGAGGGCGACCTTCCCTTGCAGGCCAACCACTGCATTACTTCCTGCCCTGCCCCTCATGGAGTCCACTGGCTTCTTTTTTTTCTCTTTTTGGTGGTACTGGGAATTGAACCCAGGGGTATCCTACCTCTGATCTACACCCCCAAACCTATTTAATTTTTTATTTTGAAACAGGGTCTCACTAAGTTGTAGAGGGCCTCACTAAGTTGCTGAGGCTGGCTGCAAATCTGCATCCTCCTGTCTCAGCCTCCCAAGTACTAGGATTACAGGCGTGCTCCACCACACCCGACTGAGTTCCGCTGGCTTCTGCAAGTCTTTTTCACTAAGTATTAATACTTTGATAAGCTCAGAGGTCAAATCCATCTTGCTAAGATCTTGACCAATTGTGGGCTTCACAAGTGCCACAGCAATTTTTACAAAAGGCCGTCATGCAAGTTCTTCCTGGTGATTCAGGCAAGTTCCGCTTGGGGTTAATTTCATGCTGCATTTCTGAATTCCCACTGCAGTTTCTGTTGAGTGTAATCATGACTGTAGGTTTTTTTTCCCTTGCTCCATATGAGGAGCTGGTGACAGGAAATGAGCCTAATACAGCTGTTGTATTTCACTTGGGAGAGAGGTTACGTGTGTATCCTGAAAGCAACCATCTGCTGGAACCTTCTAGCAGTCTGCAAAGCAATCAAATGGAGAATTTTCCAAGAAGCTTAGTTAAAGGTAGCTGGTTACTTATGTGATGATCCAAAACAAATAAGGAAAGTCTTAAAAACCTCCTACCACTATGCTACTCTGGCCAGGTGGCTCTAGTATCAGGCAGATGCAAATCAAAACTACACTGAGATTCCAGCTAACTCCAGTTAGAATGGCAATTATCAAGAATACAAACAATAATAATAAATGCTGATGAAGATGAGGATAGGAACTCTTATAATCACTATGGGGATCAGTTTGGAGGTGCCTCAAAAGACTAGGGATGAAACCACCATATGACCCAGCTATCCCACTCCTCAGTATCTTTCCAGAAGAATTAAAGTTAGAATACTATGGTGATACATGCATATCCAAGTTTATAGCAGCACAATTCACAATAGCCAAATTATGGAACCTAGGTGTCTGTCAACAGATGAATGGATAAATAAAATGTGGTATATACACACAATGGAATTTTACTCAGCCATAAAGAACAGAATTATGTCATTTTTATTTCGGTACCGGGGATTGAACGCAGGGGCGTTCTACCTCCGTGCTACGCCCCCGGCCCTATTTTTTTATACTTTATTTTTGAAACCGGGTCTCACGAAGTTGCGGAGGGCCTCGCTAGGTAGAGAGAGAGCGAGAGAGAGAGAGAGAGAAAGGAAAGAGGAGAGAGATGGATCGATCGATTGATTGCATGCGCATGCGCGCTGAGGTTGGCCGCGAACCTGGATCCTCCGGTCTCCGCCTCCCAAAGTACTGGGATTACAAGCGTGCGCCACCACGCCCGGCAGAATTATGTCATTTGCAGGAAAATGGATGGAACTAGAGAATAGTATGCTAAGTGAGATCAGCCAGTCTCAGAAAGTCAGGGCTGTATGTTTTCTCTCATTATGTGGAAGCTAGAGAGAAAAGAGGAAACAAAAAGGACTTCAGATAAATGAGGAGAGACTAGTGGAAGAGTGGGAGGGTGGTAGGGTGGGGAAAAAGAAGAATTGATAAAGGAAACAGTTCAAATAATGCTAAGTTCATATATGAAGGTATCACTCCAATCTCACTAACACGGATGGGGAGGGAGGAAGAGGGAGCAGGGGGTGGGATCTGGCGGGAAACACAGCGAGTAGTGAGCACATGGATGTGTGTATCACTTTGAACCTCACTATGATGTATAATTGCAATGTGCCAATAAAAACATATTCAAAATATGCTCAGTTATTTTGCTTGTAGAAAATTAATTAGCGGTCAGTGAAATGACACCTAGTCTCTGGAGCAAACCAGAAGCTTATTTTTTGAGGTCCACCTTCTGACCCCCACATGCCCACTCCCATAGACTCATATGTGACCAACACGTCTTGGTTCCTTGGATGGCAGGTTTTGCAATTATTTTTGACAAGTGTCTTACTCAATTGGCTCCAAATAGTCCAGAAGTAAAGAGAAACACCATAACTTCAACTATGATGAATCAATTCATCAAAAACAATACCTGAAAGAAAAATTCAAGATTCACTCAGTGGGACATTTTACTTGTTCATCTTTTCTCACCAATGTGCTCAACCAGTTTTTGGAGTAACCAGGGTTAATACCTACAAAGCATGCATTTACAGGAAATGCTTTGAATCATTCAAGACATTCTGTATCAACCACTAAGTTCACCAACAAACATAGGCTGACTCTGTGGGTGCATTTTTTTTTTTTTTTGCAGTACCGGGGATTGAACCCAGGGGCGTTCTACCTCCATGCTACACCCCCGGCCCTATTTTTTATACTTTATTTTGAAACCGGGTCTCACGAAGTTGCGAAGGGCCTAAGTAGAGAGAGAGAGAGAGAGAGAGAGACAGAGAGACAGAGAGACAGAGAAAGAGAGAGAGAGAGATCTGAGGCTGGCCGCGAACCCGGATCCTCCTCCGGTCTCCGCCTCCCAAAGTACTGGGATTACAAGCGTGCGCCACCACGCCCGGCTTCTGTGGGTGCATTTTAATGGGAGTCCCCACCCCGTTCATTTTTATGGGAGTTTTTTTTGGGGGGGGGACAAAGAGATAGAAGGCTGGATCCTGCCTGCATGGGGCTTGCCATCTGGCTGCTTAAAGACAAATCGGTTCTCACACTATTGTCTCTTTAGTTACTGCCACTGAACACCAGCCCCCTCAGCACCCACTTGCAAAACCTTTCTCCACTCATCGGCTCACCTAAGTGGAGATATGCTCTCAAATGTCTCCTACTTTTAAAGAATTGACTTAGAGTTTGAGATTAGATAAGTGTCCAAATCTTTAGTATCTAGTTCAATCATTTTATGCAGACACATTTTATGCTACCCAGGTCAAGCTAGGGAACATGATCAGCCTCTCAGGAGACGCCTCCATCCCCTTCCCAGTCACCATTTCCCCAGGAAGGTCGTGACGATCCTGACCTCTCACACTATAACTTAGCGACATTTGCTTTTGAACTTCATATAAACTGAGTCATGCAGTATGTACTCTTTATTGTCTGACTGTTCACTCAGCATTACATCTTTGTGATTCACCCATGTTGTCTCTTGTGTCAGCAGCTTGTTCTTTTTTTCTTTCTTTCTTTTTACTTTGAATAGTATTCCACTTAGTAATACAACAGTTTATTTACCTATTTGCGAGGTGATAGACATTTGCTTGTTTTCCTGTTGTTGGGCTAGTACAAATAATGCAACTAGGGACATTCTTGTAAGTATCTTTTGTCAGACATAAGTCTATAAAAACCCGCAAGTCTCTTATTTGATAAGCTGGATATATTTTACATATTTTATATTTGGCAGATATCAGTGTGAGCAATTGAACTGGGAGGCTGAGGGAACTGGACTCTGATCAGATGAATCTGGAGGTCAAGTCTACAAAACTGTGCCTCTTCCATCTTTGATGTCCTCAGTCTGCCTCTTCCTCCTCTTCTGCCCCCACTCCTAGCAAGGGCAACTCCGACTCACTGTTTGCCTTCTGAGGCTTCCGCCATACTCTTTCCTCACTCCTTCAACTGACACCCACTCAGAAGAAACTAGAGTCAAATAACTAATACTGAGGTTCACATAATAATGACATTGCTTTGCTAGTGAAACATGCATATTTACAGGAGATGAGGGGATCTATTTTTGATGTAGAAACTTTAGAAGTCAGCAAGGTTCAGGAGAGAGTTCCTGAATGGGAAAGAGACCTTTTCAGTGCCCAAAATCATACGATGAACATCTCTCTTGTCAATCTAGCTCTTAATGCTTCCAACAGGGGACTGCCTTTCAATAGTACATCTCTCTCTCTCTCTCTCTCTCTCTCTCTCTCTTTCTCTCTCTCTCTCTCTCTCTCTCTCTGTGTGTGTGTGTGTGTGTGTGTGTGTGTGTGTGTGATATTGGGCACTGAACCCAGGGGCATTCTACCTCTAAGCTATACCCCCAGCCCTATTTTATTATTTTATTTTGAAACAGGGTCTTGCTATGTTACTGAGGCTGTCTTTGAACCTGCAATCCTCCTGTCCCAGCCTCTCAAGTACTGGGATTACAGATATGTGCCACCACACTCAACTACATCTAATTTTAAAATATACTGATAGCATTAGTTGTATCTACAAGTCTCAAGGTTCTTCTAGAGTCTATCTGGAATTTTTCAGCATGAATTGTAACCACATCCTTCTTTCCAACTGCCAGCTAAAGGACAGATTGAAAGATTATTCTTGCTTAAATAGTGAAACATACTAAAACTTATTTTCAGTGAGAGTTTCAGAGCAGTGGGAACTGCTCAGTTTCTTTGAAAGAGCAAAAAGTGAACATTATTTGCTTTTTTCTGTTACATCCATGTCAGGCAACTTAACCTACATCACCAAAGGAGCAGGTAAAATTATTTTAAGTGACATTATGGGGCCAATCTTTTAAAGCAAGACTGGGAAGAAGGCAAAAAAAAAAAAAACCCAAACCAAAAACAACTATTTGGCGCCATCTCCATCTTGTCTTTCCTTTCCCAACCCCCTCCCCAAACTTTCTGCCTCACTGAACTTCTTCTTTACAAAGAAGTGAATTAATGAAGATCCTACTTGAAAGGAAATCTGTGTGTGAAAGGGAAATGAGCTACCCTTGCATCCATTCATGCATCCAGCCAACCATCCATTCATCTATTCATCCATCCCTCCGACCAGCCATTCATCAGCCCCTCGGCTTGGATCCCAGGCTAGTGTCTCACTCTGGGATCATCCATTCTACACTTGATTATTTCCAGTGGGGTATGAGACTTACCCAAGCCACACAGTCAGCTCATTTCTGACAAGGTACCTTACTGGAAAGTGACCAGCGAATAGTTTTGATAAGCTGGCATTATTTTATTCTTCCCTTTATCTTATTTCCCATTGCCATAAAAGTTTATCAACCACTAAAAGAAATAGGAGATTAAATACCAAAGGTGATTTCATGAGTAGAGTTCTGAACTCAAAACCCTGGACAAAATGAGGATGATGCAGAGAGCTGACATTTTTTTCTCTCTCTGACTTGGAGCAGGAGAAACACATCTCTACAGGTGACATGCCCCCAAAAAGCAAGTCCAGTGATCCTCAGATTATAGCCCACAGTCATGTTTTGTTTAACCAGCACAATATTTTTAGACTAATTAATTACTTGTCATTTTTATTATTTATTTAGGTACTGGGGATTGAGCCCAGGGGCATTTTACCTCTGAGCTACACCCCCAGCCCTCTTTTATGTTTAGTTTGAAACAGGGTCTCACTAGGTTGATGAAAGTCTCATTACTTGCTGAGGCTGTCCTTGAACCTGTGATCCTCCTGTCTCAGCCTTCCAAGTACTGGGATTACAGGCGTGTGACACCACGCCCGGCTATTTGCCATCTTTAAAGTGAGACTCTTTGATATAAAATTTGAATCTGGCTTATCCTAACAAAAAGATGGTGCTTAATGATTTTCATGATCTTTTTTTTTTCTTAGCTTTCAAAGAGTATTTTTAATGCTTACTATCTCCCATGGTGGAAAAAAAAAACATTTCCTGATCAAATAGTTCCTTCCATTTAGCTTTAGTGGGTTTTTCCTGTTAAATAGTTTAAATTTAACAATTCAATATTTCCTTTAAAGAAAGCATACATGAATCTGCTTTGTAATTTCCCATTCATTCATTCATGCATCTATCTTTCCATCTAGAGGTATATAGGTTTGTGTGGCTAAATGATAATTGTGGTTATCTCTGGATGGTGGGGTTTTAGAAGACTGTTAACTTTCTTTCTTATATTTTCCTGGGTTGCTTGCATTTTTAGTATTCAACACATACCATTTTTACATAACAATAGTCCTTGCCACTTAAAGAATCTTTCAAAATTAGAATATATCCCTATTCTTTTTCTTTTGATGGATTTTGTAATTGATGTGATTAAATGAAATCTAAATTAATTGCAAATTTCATTTTCTGGACTACAAGAAAAATTTTCAAATCAGAACTTTCCTGTTGGCCATCTTCCTTGATATCAACCCCTCTGTATTTAACCCATTTTAATAATTTAGAAAGACATTTATTTTATTCCCTTTATTAGTCAAAATCATATAGATACATGGGCCAAAATATAAGAGTCCCACTCTCAAACTTTTACCAAGATATACTGGATTAAATTATATGGTAAAAGAGTAAAATAATACTCTTACATAGACATTTAAAGATCACATGAAGTTTTCCATTTTGGGAAACAGGGAAGAATAGAATACTAGAAAAACTTCTGCAATGGAATACTTAGACATACTGGATAAACTCTGACAAGGTCCCTTTGATATGCATGGTTAACCTTGCAAGATAGAAAAATAATTCTCTAAGGTTCAGCAACAAGAGATAGCTGAAAACGAAAATGTTAAGGTAACACTGAGCCCAAGCTGCATTGTGGGCATTTGTTGATCTCCACAAACAAGAGATGTATGTGAGTGTCACAAACCACACTCTGACAAAAGAGGAGGCCCTGGGCTTCTGTAAAAATCAGGGGGAGTATGAACGGGATCCCTGCATACGAGCTGGAGCCCTCAGAGGGCAAGGCTTTCCATGAAATGGAAGATGACTGGCAACCTCATCCACCTCAGCCTGGATACTTTTGTGGGAGAGAAAGGTCTCTGTTGAGAACTGAACAATAACAAAAATAAAATGTGTCAAACTTGCAGAATGCAGTCAAAGCAGTACTTGGAAATTTACATCCTGAAATATTTCCAAAAGGAAAGAGCTGGAAATTAATAAGCAAAGTATATATTTCTGTTCCCTATAAAACAGAGACTAAGGCAAGGATTAAGAGCCAGCGCTTTATTTGAGAGGTCTCCTCCAGGGCAGAAAGAATTAGAGAACAAGAAAATGAGTCAGGGAAGGCTGAGAAATGAAAATGAAAAGTGACCCATTGCTTTACTTATTTATTTATTTATTTATTTTGCAGTACCGGGGATTGAACCCAGGGGCGTTCTACCTCCGTGCTACACCCCCGGCCCTATTTTTTATACTTTATTTTGAAACCGGGTCTCACAAAGTTGCGGAGGGCCTCACTAAGTAGAGAGAGAGAGAGAGAAACAGGGAGAGAGAGAGAGAACTGAGGCTGGCTGCAAACCCGGATCCTCCGGTCTCCGCCTCCCAAAGTAGTGGGATTACAAGTGTGCGCCACCATGCCCAGCCTGACCCATTGCTTTATGATAAGCCATGGTAAGACCAGCTGGTTTCTGGGTCAGGGTATCCATTTGGTATCCATCTGTATTGCCAGAAAGGCTAAAAAGAGAAGCAGTGCCTCAAGACAGGATCCTGAGAAAACACCCTCTTCATTTAGGCCTGGTGGGGAGAGCAGCCCCTGCAGGAAAGACACAACCCCCCATCTGGAACTGTTGTCCCTATATTTTCCATGGAGAAAGAGTGTTAAGCTGATGTGGGAAGGGCCACAACCTGGCACCTTTAGAGAATTGGGGAAACTACTGAAACTGGGAAAGGGAATGGGGAAAAAAACCCTTCCATGAGGAGAGGGGCATACTTGTTGGCTTCAGAACTGAAGGCTGAGGCAAGATAGGATCATTAAGAAGACTCCTCCACTCAGATCCAAGGATGCAAAACATCTAAGAATTCCCTGTCTTGCTACTCCAGATCCGTTCTAACAAACGTGGAGTAATAAGTTACAGTAGTTGTCTTAGTCCATTTTGTGATGATGTAACAGGAAACCTCACAGTGGGTAATTTATAACAAAATTTTTACAGTCCTGGAGGCTGGAAAACCCAAGGCTAAGGGGTCCCCATCTGGCAAGGCCTTCATGCTGCATCATTCCAGGGATGCGCAGAAGACAGAATGGGCAAGTGAGGGTGAGAGAGAGAGAAAAAAAAAACTCACTGCCTCAGATGTTTGATAATGGCACCAATGCTCTCTAAGGATGAATCCTTCATGACACAGACACCTCCCATTGGACTCCACCTCCCTAGAAAAACTTGAGTTAGAAGAATGAGACAGAGGGACTCAACTTCCTAAATATCAAGACCTTATAAAGCTTTCATAAAATAAGCTTGTGCACAATAAGAAAAAAAATGGGCTGATTATAAGATGGGCCACTAAAATATACAGATGGAAAATAAGTTGCATTATTTGTAATAGTCCAACAACAGGAAACAACACAAATGTCTATCATCTGTCTAATAGGGAAATAAACGGTTCTATTCCTACAGTGGGTGAGAATTTGGAACTACAAAAAGTCTTATTCATTGCTGGTGGGAATGCAAAATGGTTCAGCCACTTTGGAAGACAGTGTGGTGATTTATTACAAAAATAACATACACTTGCCATACTATAGCCAGCAATTTTATTCCTAGGGAAAATAAACAAGGCTCTCAGAAACTGTTTGAGAAATTCAGAGGTTCTCAAAAAGGATCAGCCCAAAGATGATTATACAGAGACAAATTATGATAAAATTATTGAAAATCAAAGGAAAAGAATTTTGAAAGCAGGAAGAGAAAAGTAGGTCATTACATACAAGGGAAATTCTATAAGACTATCAGCATATTTCTCAGTGGGAACCTTGTGGACTAGGTAAAAATGGGATATTGATTCAAAATGTTGAAAGAAAGAAAAAAAAAAAACCCTGCTAGCCCAGAATACTGTACCTGGCAAAGTTATCTTTCAGAATTGAGAAAGAGAATTTCCCATGCAAACAAAAGTTGTGGGAGTTCGGCATCAGACTTGCCTTCCAAAGAATACTATGGGAGTTTTCCAGATTGAAATAAAAGGACACTAATTAGTAACAGGAAAACATATGAAAGTATAAAACTTCCTGGTAAGTATATAATTAAACTCAGAATACTCCTAAATTAAGTATAGCTATAATAATTTATTAAGAGGTACACAATTTCGAAAGGTGTACATCATGACATTGATAATACAAAATGTGGGTGGGAGAAGGGAAGTAAAGGAGTAGAGTTTTTGTATGCAATTGAAGTTAATGTTATCAACTTAAAACAGACTGTTAAAACTATAATATGCTTCAGTTAAGCCTCGTGGCATCCACAAACTTAAAACCTCTTGTAGATGTACAAAAGAGAAAAAAAGGAATTAAAGAACACCACTAAAAAGATCACCAAATCACAAATAAAAGACTGTAAGAGAGAAATAAAGGAACTATATATAAGTCAGAAGATAATTACTCAAACTGCAATAATAAGTCCTTACCAATTAATAATTACTTTAAATTTAAATAGACTAAATTCTTCAATAAAAAACACAGGGAGCTGAATAGATTTTTAAAAAGTTCCAACATTATGCTGCCTATAAGACACCCACTATAGATTTGAAGACACATGTAGGTTGAAAGTAAAATGATGAAAAAGATATTCTATGTAAGTGGTAAACAAAAGCGAGCAGGGGTGACTATATTTATATCATACTTTCTCTGGAGATTTATCCAGACAACGTTGCATACATCAATAGCTTAATCTTTTTTATTGATGAGTAGGAATGTATCACAGTGTGCTTAACTATTCACTCGCTGAGGAATATCTGGGTTGTTTCTAGTTTGGGGCTATTAGAAATAAATAAACATCCTTGTACAAGTTTTGTGTGAATATACATTTTTATTTCTCTGGGATATATGCCCAGGAGTGTAATATTATTGTGTTTTATGATAGCTACATGTACAGATTTTTAATAAATTCCCCAAATTTACCAAAGCATCTATATTTTATACTGCCAACAGCAAAGCATGAGTGATTCAATTTTTCTGCACCATTGCCAGCATCTGGTTTATGATTATTTTTATTTTAACCTTCTAATAGTTATGTAGTGATGTTTAATTATGGTTTAATTTGCATTTTCCTAATGGCTAATGATGCTGAACACACTTTTTGTGTGCTTCTTTGCCATCTGTTTATCTTCTTCAGTGAAATGTCTGTGCATGTATTTTGCTCATGGATTGATTTATTTTTTAATGTTGAGTCTTGAGAGTTTTATGTATGTTCTGGATATCAGTCCTTTGCTGGGTATATGACTTTAAAATATTTTCTCCCAGTTGGTATCTTATTTTTCATCCTCTTAACAGGGTCTTTTTATAGGGCAAAAAATATTTTTTTCCATTTTGATAAAGTCCAATGTATTAATTTTTCCTTTTTTTTGTGGTACCGGGGATTGAACGCAGGGGCGTTCTACCTCCGCGCTACACCCCCGGCCCTATTTTTTATGCTTTATTTTAAAAACGGGTCTCACGAAGTTGCAGAGGGCCTCACTAAGGAGAGAGAGAGAGAGAGAGAGAGAGAGAGCTGAGGCTGGCCGCGAACCTGGATCCTCCGGTCTCCGCCTCCCAAAGTACTGGGATTACAAGCGTGTGCCACCACGCCCGGCTGAGGCAGCTGCTTTAGAAAGCAGTGTGGCAGCTCCTGAAAAGGTTCTGAGGGACTACTGTAATTTCACTCCTAGATATATACCCAAGAAATGAAAACATGTTCACACAAAAACTTGTTCACAAATGTTCAGAGCAG
>PVJS01048636.1:0-14978 GCA_004027185.1 Glis glis
TCTGAGTCCCTGAAGTAACTTCACCCATACATGACCACTCACTGCCATATTATCCTGTTTTTCTTCTCATCTCCACCTGAAATTATCGGGTATATCATTTGTTTACTTGGCCACTGTCTGTGCCCGTTGTGGTAAAAGCTTTGTAGGAGCTGAACCTCCCCACTACCCCTTCCTTCCTCCCCTCCCTGTTATATCTCAGTGCCTCAGGTTGTCCCTGACCCTGAGAAAGGATTCAGCACTATTTGTAGAAGAAAGGGAGAGAGGAAAGAAGAAAAGCATTTACTGAGCACCTACTACATGCTCTTATATTTGAATTCATTTCACTCTCCTTACCTCTGGGTATTATAGGTTGAACATCCTTAATCCAAAAATCTGAAATCCTAAATGTTCCAAACACTCCAAGATGGTAAAAAATTTTCAGATTCTGGAGCATTTTGGATTTCGAATGAGATATGCTCAATTGGTAAAGTCTAGAGAAATATTTCCAAATTAAAAAAAAAAAACAAATCCAAAATACTTGTCTGAAACATTTCAAGGAAGGGATACTCAAACTGCATCAATTCTTCCTGCTTACAACAAAGGGGTCCCAGTCTCAGAACAGTTAGTATCCTCACTCAAGGTCACTTGGCCTGCACATCCACATCACCTGGCCTGGGACTGAGCATCAACCTTCCAGGACCCAAGAAATAGGCAAAAGGTATTTCTGCAGGTGAAGGACCTGAGGCTAAGGTTCTGTCCCCATGCTACTGAGGTCTCAGTGCTACTGAGCAGCAAATTCCTCTGCTCCTCAGGCCTCTGTGGCACCTCCCAAGCCTGCCTGAAGGTCCTTCTGGAATGTGGGGGAATATTGTGGCCACCAGCCATTTCTGACCAGGGCCAACTTAGGCCTGAATTGACTCATTACTTTAGCACACTCATGGCAGCATTACCCTTAGGGACCCATAAGGACCAAGAAAGAACTTCTTAGCTTGATAAATTGGTTTAACCAGTTTAATTGGTAACAGTTAAAATTTCACTTTTAATTTTTAAACTTTTTCTAGTTAAAGTCTTATTATAACTTAACGGGTGATTCTAGAATGATTAAACACCCAAGTCGATTACTTGGGCTTTATAATATTGCCAAATCCTAGAGTGGCCTTTTGTCAACTAACATGCCACAGTAAAAGTAAAAACTCACAAGACACTTTCAGGTAGGAAGCTGCTTTGAAGGAGAGAGAACAACTGACTAAAAGAGCTGTTGAAGGATTTCCCACATCCCCACAAGACAGAAATCTTTTAAAATAACAGTTTTATTGAGATATAATTTACATGCCATAAAATTCACCCTTTTAAAGTGCCCAATTCAGTGGTTTCTAGCATATTTATAAATTTGTGCAACTATTACCACTGTCTTATTCCAGAACATTTTTATCATCCATATAAGAAGCCATATACCCATTACCAGCCTACTCTCCATTACCCCTCTTTTCCTCCCCAGGCAACCACTAATCCACTTCCTGTCTCTATGGATTTGCCTGTTCTAGGCATGTCATAGAACCCGACCATGTGGCATTTCGTATGGTTTCTTTCACTTAGCATAATATTTCCAAGTTTCATCCATGTTGTAGTACAAATCAAGTACTTTGTTCTTTTTATGGATAAGTAATATTCCACCGCATGGGTATATCACATTTTGCTTACTGATTCATCTGCTGATGGGCATCTGTGTTGCTTCTATATTTTGGCTATTTTGAATTATGCTGCTATGGATATTCATGGACTTATTTCTGTATGTGTTTTCAGTTCTGTGGGGAACATACCTAGGAGTGGAACTGCCGGGCCACAGAGTAACTCTATATTTAACTTTATGAAGAAATGCCAAAGAGAGGCGGTTCTTGAATTCTTTTTTTAACTTTGCACCAAAATAATTAAATAAAATTAAAGCACCTAATAAACCTGTATTTATTATCTGTCTGCTTGAGAAATGAATCTTGGAGAACGATGTAATTAATGTATTTTTTTTAATTCTTCTGTTTGGGAAAGAAAAGATTCCTATATGAATGCTATTAACACCTCAGGACCTTTCATGCTTCAGTCATGAAGTGTCTGCTGAGCAGCAGGTAATAGACACAGCTCTGGCACTGCTGCCCTGGCGCACGATCAGTGGGAGAAAGCAATTGTGCCGCAGTTGCAGATTAGTGAAGGGGCTGCAGCCACATTCCCAAGTCCCCAAGATAGGTGGCATGCTTGTGATGGTAGTTTATATCCCAGCATGTGACGGCCCAAGTCTCTTGGGACATGGCTGCCTGTCTACCTCTCTCAAAACCACAGGCTATGAAATCAGTGCCACTGTCTTTAATTCAGCCAGTTCAGTGTGCCCAACGTAACACAGGAAAATGACACTGTTTACAGGGTTGTGTGCAGCAGTTTTGGACTCTAATAAGAACGAAACCCAAATGGCAAACTCAAGTCACATAGGCCTTGGTGATTTGGCAATTTGTTGAAAACAAGACAAGTGTTCAGAGTCCAGCACACATGCATGCACACACACACGCACACATACACCAAAGAGCCGTCAACAATATCTGTACACTGAGAGTTAAAAAGCACTGGGGTCACATGAGGCCTCACTGAATTCCCAGGCCAACCCCACCTTCACCCAAGATCCTGCAGGCCAGGACACCCCTCAGGCTCCAAGCAGCAGTGCACACATGTCCACTGGAGTGGCCACTTTAAGTGACTCTCTTTTTCCAGGCTGAGTCACTGCCTGCAGAGTCTATAAAAGGCCATCGGGGAGTGACTAAATGCACTTGGGCCCAGGCCACAGCTATATATTACTGCCCTTCACTCCCTCACCTTCCTTCTGACTCCATTTCTTGTAGGGAATGGAAGACGCATCCTAAAGTCCACCCTGTCTTCCTCATCTTTTGTCTTCCTCACCTCTGCAAAAAGCTGCAGTGCAAAGGAGACAGTGTGGGGGCCATGGCGCTGTATCTAACCTCGGACACACTTCATCCTGACTGATCAGAAGCAGAGGCCCCTCCCCCATCCGCCTGCCAAGGCCAGAAGCATCAGCGGATTGAGTGCACTGCAAGGATGGCACAAGATTTCTTTCCAAGTCGAATCTCAAGACACATCCCAAGCCTCACTTTCTGCAACTGTTACCCAAGAAGGTAAAAAAATCAGAAAACCACTCCAGACCTGAGGTAGAAAGGGCCAGTTAAGATTCTGGCACTTGGGAAACGAAAGCCAACAAATGACTGCCATGTGAACAGCAGAGAGAATGTTCCCGGTCACAAACTGTGTGCGCTGGCCGAGTCAGGCCAGACCCACCTGCCCTGGGGGAGACAGCAAGGAAGGAAGAGGGTCTGTTCCTGGGGCCTGACCACCAGGGAGCTAGACCCACAACAGTCAGGGCTGAAACCAAACTCTGCTGCTGGCAACAAGAGTGCAGGAAGGTGAGCAAGACAGACATCACATGCTCTCAGCAGGACAGATGCAGAAAGCAGAGACACGGAATGCCAGCACCATGGACCAGGCGTCATGAGGAGTCATGCTCCAGTGAGCAAGAAATGTTCAGGCAAAAGTACATCTGGGAGAAGAATGACCAGGAGCACCCCTGCAGGGCAGCTCACTCCCCCACAGGATGGGGGATGAAAATCAGACTATGCCGTCTTACAGAGACACCCCAGGAACAATCTGGGCGGAACTGGACATGCTGAGGTGGCAAGGACATGCCCTGAGGAGAGTTTTGTGATAAAAGTCACTGCACCTCAGGAATGCGGCTGTCCTTGCCTCTGCCTCCATAAAGGATGATTCTCTCCCTGGGATGCAAATAAGTAGAGTAAGACTGGGGATGTGGCTCAATGGCTAGAGTGCTTGCCTGGCAAGCTCAAGGCCCTGGGTTCATTCCCCAGCATACCCCCCCAAAAAAAGAAGAGAACAAAACGAAACTAAAAACATGCCTATGCTCTGTCTGGAAGCAAGCCTAACACTGGAGAACATTCTTCTGGCAGTCAAGCATCACACTCAAACGTCACAGGAGGACGGTGTTAGCCACATTTTCTCAAGAGGATGACACTCCAGGTGACTCAGTCCCCAACCTGACTAGCCACTTTCTGCCCACTTAACTCCCTGCAGAGAGTTAAGTGCACCAGTCTACCCTGCAGTCAGAGCACTCCCCTGAAGGTGCTGTGCCTCCCACTAAGGGCCTCCACTGCTCCAGGCCACCTCTGTTTACTCCCAATGCTGTCCTAATGATGTCCTAGTGACTCCTGTCATGGAGTCCCAGCTTGGCCAAGAAGCAGCCGTGGGACCAAACTTTGGTCCAAAGAGCAAACTGAAAACTTAACAGAATGGAAAAGCAAGCAAAAATGTGATTTCTAGGTAGAAGAATGAAGCCAGAGAGTTGTCCCACTGCTGTCCCTGATGGGAAGTAACTCATCAGCATTTTCAAGAGCTGCAGCCTACTCTGCACACATACACTCTAACACCTCCAGGCTTCTGGAAAACTGTTGCTCAGAGCAGAGACACCTGCCCGTCACCAGCCTGCAGAGTCCCTTGTCACACCTAGTGCAGCCTTGTCCTTCCCCCTATCTCCTTCTCTATAGTATCCAGCCCCAAGGCCAGGGTATGTCCAGCAGTCAAAGCCTTGGTGCACCTCTGTCACAAACTGGAGTACTGGAGTTCTGGAGTCCTGGTCTCCTCCCTTGTCTGTCCCCTCCCTCCCTGGGCAAAAGGAGAAGGATGAGATGGAGGAGCTTCAAGATGATGCTCTTGGCATGACAGCAGACACTGGCAATGGGTGTCTAGGGAAGTATGTTCTCAACCAGGGACTCAAGGCTGAGTGACAGGAACTGTGTGCATACTCATGTACTTCTCAGGGAGCAGGTCCTTAACCTTCATCAATGTTTTAAAAGTTAAGAACCAAGGCTCAGGGCTGAGGATGTGGCTCAATGGTGAGGCGCTTTGCCTGGAATGCATGAGGCCCTGGGTTCCATTCCCAGCACTGCAGAGAGAGAGAGAGAGAGAGAGAGAGAGAGAGAGAGAGAGAGAGAGAACAAAGAAAAAGTAAAGAAAGAAAAGTAGAAAAGAAAAGAAAGAACCAGGGCTCAAAAAGCAGAACTATTTATCTATAATGAGGGTTCCTGAGCCATCTGTGGCTCATCCAGGGAACATTCCCACTGTGGACAGAAGAGTGTTCTGTAGGGAAAGTCTGCAGTGAGAAGATGCCAGCTATGCGCTCCCAGCACAGAGCGTGCTGTATCACTGTGTTCTACTGCCTGGTGAGAAAGATAAGAAACTTTTAAGAACAGGGATAGGATTTTCTCCCCAGGGCTGAACCGTCTGGCACATGGAAGGTGTTCCATAAATATTTGTGAAATGATTAGCTGGTATTACAAACCAACTTTGGGAATACTTTAAGCTGAAACTACCTCTATTTGTTCTAGTGGATCCCTCCCACCAAGTTCCCTGAGCTGTCTCTGCGTTGCAAAAATCAATGGCATCTAATGTGTTATACAGTGAGTGTTTCAAGTTAATACTAATAACAAACACACACTGGACTCTAGGTGCCAGCCTGTGCATGGACCTACATGAACACATGTACATGTGTATGAATACCACATAGCAGCCCTGTGAGCTGGGCCCTCCTATTACGTTCCCAAAGACATGCAGCCAGTGAGTCACCTGCAGGAATGAATATGAAAAGCAATATACCCTAGAAATACCTCACCATCTATATTGCTCAACTAGCGATTGCTTATTCAACAAGGAATGGATGTTTAGTCAGAAAATTTTGAAATGTTCTCTTTGAAAGAGACTCTTTGATTCAAAGAAAATGCATAAAACTATTCACAGAGTAATTGCAATCTCCTTCAAATTAACTACAATTTTTACATAAAAAGATATAAGCAATAATACCAAATGACTATGGTTGTATTAATTTAATGGCATGAAACAGGAACTTTAAATTTTTATTCTAAACAAAAAAAGTTAAGGCTCCACCAGCCATCTCCTCACCCCATCTTAGCTCCTGTGGCTCCTGGTGCCTGGACTTGAACTTTTTCCCATCACCCTTGGACAGGGTCAGTCTAGGAAAATATGTACTCCCTGATAAGAGACCATCTTACTGCCTCTGAATTCTCAGGGTGCCTCATCCTGTCCACCCAATGTCTCAGAAATCCAGAATAAAGAGGGATGGGGACAATGTTCATCAGGAATCAATACCTGTGGCCAAGGCCAGCATAAATACCATCAGTCTGCACCCCCCCCCATCCAGGGCTGCCCTGGGACGAGGACCTGTGTCCTCACTGGGTGAGGGGCCTTGGGGACCCCAGCTGTGTCCACTGGGAAGGGGCTGCCTTCGCTGATGACAAACCAAAGTTCTGAGCCGCTTCGTATTTACACATCCAGAAAGTGTCACCACAGCAAGTGATAATCTGTTTCTTGGTTGTTTAATAATCTGTCTAGTGGTACAGCAGAGGAAGGTGAGCAATGTCAGAAAGCTGTCACAGCTCCGCTAGACGAAGACTCCAAACAAAGCGAGGGGATCTGATATCCTCTTTGAGCCTCAAGCTTGACACACCCTAGGCTCCACATGTGCACCCACAGACCCTCACACACACATGCTGTCTGAGCACATACACATGTGCTGTCAGAGCCCCACAGTGTGCCATCTAAGTGCCCCTATGCCCCCCAATCCCCCCCGAGGACCTTGGCTGCAGCTACCATCCCCCGCCCCCACTCTAGGGGCATCAAAAATTTCAAGCAAAATATTCCAGCTATTTGCATAAGTGAACAGGGTCTCAGCTCAAGGTTCCCACAGATTTCAAGAAAGGTCCTCAGATAGGGAAATGCAAGGGGGCAGGAGCACACCACAGGAGGGCTCTCCTTGCTACAGTGGAAGAAGAAAGAGGGCACCACCAGAGGCGAGACCAGCAGCACGTAGGATGCCACCTCCCATTCCTTCCAGGTGGGATTCCCCACTTTAGACTTTATCTAAAGATGTGCTCTGAAAAGAAAATTCTCCAAATGGCCTTTCCAAGCCAGGCTGCTCATAGAGATTAGAAGCAGGTAAAAATGCAGTGTGAGGCCAGGTCTCTTCAAGTAACTGATGTGGTCTTCAGCACAAGCCTTGTGAGCTGGTCCCAAGCTTCCACAGAACAAGGACTGTTTAAACACCTCAGGGCCAGGGGGTGGGCCTTGATTCCATCAACATTTACCAACTGGGCACCAGGCGCCGGTGGCTGCAGGGAAACACACCTCGCCTTGAGTAGCTATGAAGGAGTCTGGGCTCCAGAAGAATCCTAGGAATCCAGCTCTATGCCTCATTTTCTTCACAGCACTTACTACATGACAGATTATCTTTATCTAGTGTCTATGGCCCTTCTTTTCATGTTCTATAGAAGCCCCTGGACATGAGGTCACCAAGGAAGAGGGACGAGAATCGGGACAGCCAATGTTGGCCAGCTACTGGGACAGGACTGAGAGCTGCTCACAAGACTGACATGAAGGGGTCAGCCTGGGGAGACACAGTCAACCACCAGAGCTGGGGAGGCGCCACACCCAGAGCCTCCAGGTGTGGCCTGGACTGAAGCAGCTGGAGAGCTGGGAGGCGAGCAGAAGCAGGAGATTCTGTCCTGGGTTCCCAGCCTCTCTGTCTTCCCTCAAGACAAGGCCAAACACAGATAGTAGCACCCCTGCTCCCCAAAAGCTGCAGAGGGCAGCAAGCCCCTAAGCATCAGTGGATCTGATCTGCATCTTGTATCTGATAAAATGGGCACATGTTGGGACAGGTGAGGAGGGTGGGGTGAGCAGTGGGTCTAAAAACAGAAATCCTCAGGTCAGTCTCCCTTTGAGCCCTGTTTCTTTCCCGTGTGCTACCACGCTTTCTCTCAAAATATTCATTCTGAAAGTAGAGTTACTTTTCAATTTCCAAAATGATTCTTCATAGCACTTCCCTGAATAGCAAGCTCCTGTGAAATATTTAAAATGAGTCCACTTGTAAAACTTCAGTTCACATGTAACTTTTCGGGAATGTTACATTACCAAGTTAGAGGCATCCCTCCAGAAAGTGATTTCTTCCAAGCCTATTCCTAGTCCTACTTGAAAGCTCCAAGAGCCACAGGAAGGCTTCTGAGACCTGCTACAACCCGCTCACCTCCAGTGGAGGGTGCAGGGATACCCAAGAGAACCAGGCAGGCCAAATTGGCAGGCGCCCCAGAGAGCAATTCCCATGTCTGCTCATCTGTCTGGCGCACTCTGTCTTCTTATTTCTTCTAAGCCTGTGACAGGGACCAAAGGGAACAAAGGGACCTGGAAGACAGACCAAGGAAATGCTGCCCAATCCTCTCTAAGCACTGTCCTTCCAAAGAGTACTTCCAAGAAAAACCAGGAGCGTGTAAAGAGCACATTCCCAGTGCCCTTTACAGTGTATTTCAAGAAACACAGAGGCGTTGGAAATGCAGTAGCAGATGAAATGTCTGTTTTACAAGAAATATTGGCACGGTGCCATCATCGGATGCATGTAGCCTCAGATACTCTGCTGCCCAGCTCTGGGGAAGCAGACCCTGAGGCCCTCTGACCCGCCATGTTCCTTTAGGGTGGCATGCTACCCATTGTGGGGCAGAAGGAGGAATGGGCCCAAGGGCCCAACATATCTGTACCAGGCCACAAGCTCTCACACACCCAGCTTGTTCAATGTCTCCATTTGGAATTAATTGGTGCTTTAATGTCAATGGACAACCTATCCACTGCCACATCCCCATGACCCCACATGGGGTACAAAGTCTACTGGGATGGGGCTGGAGACAACAGAAGAAAGAAAAGAGCAGCTTGCCACTTGTTTGTCTGATATGCTATGAAACACTGATGACATATATGCTGAATATGCCCCAGAATTCTAAGACCCCTTCCAAGAGGTCTCAGTGCAACTCCATCTCACCTCTGGAGTGTTCTTCTTGAACTCTCGGCTCTGCTCGATAAGCCGCTTTCTGGACTGTTCGCTCTCATCTTGCCGGTTCGCCAATACTGTTGCGGTGGCATCGAGTTCTCTCTGTTGAGACAAAAAAAGGAAGAGCAGGACTGTAATTGCACTTTCTACCAGAGGGGTTCATGCATGCAACTGACCAGAACACTGGAGAGAGACCCCAGGGCTCCAGGGGCTATTCACTCATGAACAAAGCAGAGGCTGGGGACCACAGCGAGGGCAGTACACACAATCCATCCACCCCACACCGTCCCGCAGGCACTGGCTGAAGAAAACCAAGCTTGTTCAGCTTGCCATGTTGTGCACTACACACGCTGCCCAGTAACTCCATTCCTTTAACCGCATATGCAGAAACAGCTCCCCTGCTAAAACCAGGGTGGGCCACTGCCCCAACTATGCCCTCCCTGAAATGGCTCTGCATCTGTTCTTCGCAGTGCCTCCCTGGCCCCTGAGTTCTGGTCCCACTGCTAACATGGTGCTGCCCACCAAGGCATTCTATCTGGCTGTCACTCCATGGTGTGGGCCTGGGATTATATACACTCACGTCTGATTTGCTTTCATTCAACAAATATTTACTGGGAGCTTGCTCTAGGTCAGGTATCATGCTTGGGACCATTAGCCTATTAGTTTTTTAGTTTTCAAGAGAGACCTTTAAAAGGCAAATTCCAAAAATAGTCATTTCCAATATCTTATAAGCTTTTTGGAAGTGAGGTACCTGGCAGGGGCAGTGATGCATCTTACTTGCCATCTTACTTGCCCTGGACTCTTAGGACCACCAGGGGTGGGTCTCCAGAAGAGGACCTCTCACGGGCAGAGGGCTCTGGACCCTGCTTTGCACAGCACTGACTGACTCTATGTGTCAGGGAACTGTGCCCTGGTCTTGCAGATTCTGGGAGAATCTGCCAGGAGAAGCTGTTCCAAAGCAGTCTATGGCAGATGGGCCCAGAATGGTGCTCCAGGCTCGTGGCAGGAGCACAGGCCACGTGGCTGTCGCCACCAAAAGGCCCCGCTGTCTCTCTGAGTTACTTCGGTTACTAAAGTGACACCGCGGCTCACTCTGCTTAGGATTCCAAGTGGTTTCTCCATGGCAGGGAGTACTGCCTAAAGCCTAGACAAGCAAGGACCTAGTGAATCATCAGCTGAAAGGCCAGGGAGGCCAAAGAAAAAGATACACTAACCTCCAGGATGCCTGTTAGAGTCTTTTGCCAACCACCTTCCATCTACCTCCTAAAGTTCCACTGGCTTCCCTTTTTGGTGGAAATAACCCAAAGGGCCCGAAAGCCCCCCAGGCAATTATCATTGGTACCACTATGGGGTGGCCCATGGCCAGACAAGATGACAGAGAGCTGGAACAAACATCCAGAGTGCTGTCAACCTAGAAATCACAGACAGTTTAAAAATGAGGGGGGGAGGGGAAACTGAGGGGTTGGGAGGGGGAAGATGCCACCATGCCACACTCTTCCTTTAGTATTTCTGGCATTAAAGCAAATCTTGGGCAAACAAGTCCAAAAGAATAACGTGGGCTAGCATTCAAGAACAGATGTCAAAGCTATTGCAGAAAAGAGGGAAACACTGAACATTTTGATAGACCACATTTGAAACACATCCCAGTTAAGAGAAGGCAGGGAAAAAGAGCAACCGCCACCAATGTGGGAAAGTGGGAATGGAGATGGAGAAGAGAGAGCAGCCACAGATAAGCAGAAGGCTTTCAAAAATATAAACAATCTGGTAAGGAGGAGGACTTAGACATCTATATTTAAGCAGCAGCAGCAGAAGTTATAAAAGGAGACTTCGAGAAGGGGGAAGAAAGCCAATATTGAAATATGACAAAAACGAAAAAAAGTTGATGTTTCATTCCAATCACACACAGACACAGAAAACTTAGAGAAAAATAAAACGAGCACTGACTGCTCTCCACGGGGACCCTGCTGCTCCGCCGCATGGAAGCCTGGGTCGAGGCCACCCCATCAGTGGCATCTTCTGGCTTCTTCAAGCTGAAGAGGAGCTGGATATTGGGAGTGCAACGATTTGTGGGGTGCTAGCCTTCCCACATAGTAGGGAGAGTGGGGGAAACGGTTTTGGGGACATCACAAGAGTATGGGGTCTCGTGTCCCCCAGGCTTCCCGTCTGCCCCTCTGGCTCTGTCCCTCCCTGGGAAGATGGGTCAGGAAGCCTGAGCTGAACAGGTGGCCTGGTGGGGGCAAGCCCACCTTGATCATGGTGTTGCAGAGCCAGCACACCTGTGGGGGGTCCACCCTGCTCCCTCCCCCAGGCTCGCAGACATATGCAGGCGACATGAGGAGCCAACAGGGGTCTCCAAATTTAACACCATGCTGCCACCCGCCACCACAGAAACAGATTGGCACAGCGAGGAGGAGGGGCTGAGCTTCCACCGATCTGTGGAGCTTCCACCGGCCCAGATGGGGCCGGTCAGATTTAAGGCTCACAATCTTTGACCAAGTCCCTTAAAAAAATATACACATACCAAGTCCTTTTGAAGGAGGCTAAGACCTGTGTTCTCAGGCTGTGGGGACAATGCAGAGGGAGGAGATGGCTAATAAACACAAGCCAAATACTATTTTATTATCTACCCAGCCTTTTTATACTCAAAGTGTCAAATATACTGATACATTAACAAGGGAATCTAATGTGTTGAAGGAGGTAGAGGCTAAGAATCCTTAGCCTGTGAGTCATGAGTCACATGTAAACAGGCACAGAGTCCCCGCATCTGAAAGGCATTAAGACACAAAGAGCACAAAAACTGGAACCAACCTAAATGTCCACCAAATGGCATATTTGTCATGGCCACTCATGAATTAGTCAGCAATGGTTAAAAAGATATAGTTCTACACATTCTGTATAGGGTGGAATGGTCAACAAGATATATTTAAGCAAAAATAGCAAAGTGACCAGCCATCCCAGCTCTGCTTAAAAGTGCTAGTATAGCCGGGCGTGGTGGCGCATGCTTGTAATCCCAGTACTTTGGGAGGCAGAGACCGGAGGATCCGGGTTCACAGCCAGCCTCAGCTCTCTCTCTCTCCTTAGTGAGACCCTCCGCAACTTCGTGAGGCCCGGTTTCAAAATAAAGTATAAAAAATAGGGCCAGGGGGTGTAGCGCGGAGGTAGAACGTCCCTGGGTTCAATCCCCGGTACCGCAAAAAAAAAAAAAAAAAAAAAAAACAGTGCTAGTATATACCGGGCATGCACACCCTTGTAATCCCATTACCTGGGAGGCTGAGATAGGAGGATAACAGGTCGAGGCCAGCCTCAGCAACTTAGTGAGACCCTGTTTCAAGATTTAAAAAAAAAAGGGTTGGGGGTTTAGCTTGGAGGTAGAATGGCCCTGGGTTCAATCCCCAGTACCAAAAAAAGAAAGAAAAGGACTAGTCTGTATGTTAGTACAGGTGCTGATGATCTCTAGAATACAGAAGAAACAACTGCTTGCTGTTAGGAGAGAACTTACTTTGCAGTATGTATCTTCTGATTATTTGACCATGTGTGCATATTATCTAATAGCAAAAACAATATATATTAATTTTATGATCCTACTAGCCAGGCATGTTGGTGTATGCCTGTAGTCCCAGATACTCAGGAGGTTGAGGCATGAGGATCACTTGAGCTCAGGAGTTGGAGGCCAACTCAGGTAATATGGTAAGACCCCAGCTTAAAAAAAGAAAAAGAAAAAACGAATCCTGTAAATGTGAAATTATATATACACATGTAGTTACAGAAATATATATAATGTGTCCAACACACAATCCCCTACAATGAATGCTCACCTGGCAGAGGGCAGAGGCTTGGAAAGGATATCTTAGTTCTGGTGTTTCAAAAAGCAAGGTAAAAGCTAGGCATAGTGGCATATGCCTGTAATCCTAGTAACTGGGAGGCTGAGACAGAAGATAGCAGGTTTGAGGCCAACCTCAGCAACTTAGTGAGGCCCTCAGCAATTCAGCAAAACCCTGTTTCAAACTAAAAAGTAAAATAGGGCTGGGGGTGTAACTCAGAGGTAGAACACTCCTGGGTTCAATCTCCAGTACCAACAAAAAAAGTGAGGTGAGGGTTGGGGGTGTAGGTCAGCGGTAGAGCACTTGCCTAGCATGCACAAGGCCCTGGGTTCAATTCTCAGCATCACTAAAAAAATAAAAAAGTAAAGTGAGCACATCTTTAGTCAAAACAACAGCTATATGCTGACCACTGGCTAGTGTTGGGGGGGGGCGCCATAACCAGCCACAGAAAACACCATCCAGCTCATCCAAAACTCTCCCAGAACACCACAGGTGGGCCCTGGGTCCCATGCAAATGCAAGTTGGCAGGGCTGGTAGTAGTAAATTCACCAACTTAGAACCCAGCACTTTCAATGAGGCAGAAATGTTACTAAGAAAATGTTGGACTGGGACAGGCACCTGATGCAGAGGGGTGGTTTTTGTTTCAAAATGACACTGGATGATTTCAGGCAGTAATGAGATCCAGGGCAAGACTTTGCTTTGGAGCCACACAAGCCCTGGGGCAGCCGTGTGGTTGGGTCCACCTGACACCCCAACACTTGCCAGGCCCGTGTGAGGACTCAGTCAGTGTGGTTCTCTTCATTCCCTCAAGGCTACTCCACCAACTGCTCCCCGAGCACCCCCACCCTTCCTCAGAATGGCTTCAGCCACAGCCAGGGCTCGGGACCGTCCACAGCGGGAGAGGGCTGTGCCATAACCAACCAGGCCCAGCTGCTGACATCTCCCCTCAAGTGGGAATCCCAGGGCCATGCGTGCAGGTCTCCCTGATTAGAATGTCTGTGATGCTTTCTCTCCATTTCTGAAAGATCTCAAAGAGCACAGCTCCTAACATTTTAAATTTCTCTTTGCTGAGACTCCAGCCTGTCAAGTATTAAAGATGTATTCAAAACAAGACAAAAACGAAAACTACCATGTAACTAAGCTGCCTATTTAAAAGAAATTGGGGGAGCAGGGCATGGTGGTGCAGGTCTCTAATCCCATACTTGGAAGGCTGAGACAAGAGGATTGCAGGTTTGAGGCCAGCCTCAGCAACTTAGCAAGATGCTCAGCAACTCAGTGACACCCTGTTTCAAAATTTAAAATAAATAAGTAAAAAGGGCTAGGGGTATACACTCAGAGGTTGAATGTCCCTGGGTACAGTCCCCAGTACAAAAAAATATAATAAATGGGGGGAAATGTTTTTAAAGTAAGTCCTTTTTTTTTTGCAGTACTGGGGATTGAACCCAGAGGCATTTTACCTCCGAGCTACACCCCCAGCCCTATTTTTTATACTTTATTTTGAAACAGGGTCTCACGAAGTTGCGGAGGGCCTCACTAAGTAGCTGAGGCTGGCCGCGAACCCAGATCCTCCGGTCTCTGCCTCCCAAGTACTAGGATTACAAGTGTGCGCCACCACGCCCGGCTCTTAAAGTAAGTCTTTTAATAATGTCAATGATCAGTTTGGAACTGCTCACCTTAAAAGTGTTCAAGTCAGTTATGTGTTATAATGGGGGGGGGGTGCCTGCAGGCCTTCCACTTCTGCTGAGACTCTCTTCCACAGGCCATGGGTCAGGCCTACAAGTGCCATGTGCAAACCACATGGCCAGGCTCCCACAGGGGTCTTCCCAAGTCTGAAAAGGAGCCTCTTTCCCAAGAATCCCTGGGCCAACACATCAAACATACAAGCAAGGTATTCTCTGTGTATTATCTCTAACTTTAATCCAGAGTTGGTTCATTTGATGTTTCTTTAATGAGTGTCTATCGAACTATCAAACAGCACAGCCCATAGAGAAGTTTTAAAGGACTTTGCTAGTGAAAACTGCAATGGCCTGTGCACACAGGGAAAGGATGCAGGGTGTCTGCCTGGGCAGTCCTCGGGCATTTTGTTTAGTGTCCAACAACAGAACCATTTGCATGAATGAGAGGTGCTCTGGCTAGAAAGGAGTGAGGGCCCAGGCCCACCTGCCAGCCTCCTCCTGTCACCTCACCTCACCCCCCCCCCCGCTCAGAAGTTCCGGGTCTGGAAG
>PVJS01048637.1:0-14978 GCA_004027185.1 Glis glis
GCATCAATACAAACTATCAACAATAGACTAGACCACATGGAAAACAGAATCTCACTCTTAGAAGATGACCTCTCCAAAAATGAATGCATAGTATATAATTTAGAAAAAAAACAATTCGACAGCATGAATTGGACATTGAAGAGATCTTGGCTAATCTTAAAAGAGCAAACCTAAGAATAATAGGCATAGTAGAGGGAATAGAAGCTGCAACCAAAGGAATCAATAATCTTTTCAGAGAAGTTAATATTAAAAAATTTTCCAAACACAGAAAAAGAAGTCAACATACAGGTACAGGAAACATATAGAACCCCTAATAGACAAGATCAGAGAAGAGGTTCATCACACCATATAATAATCAAATTGACTAATGTAGAGGCCAAGGAGAGAATCTT
This sequence comes from Glis glis, assembly GCA_004027185.1. Classification (NCBI taxonomy): domain Eukaryota; kingdom Metazoa; phylum Chordata; class Mammalia; order Rodentia; family Gliridae; genus Glis; species Glis glis. Next base: position 393 of record PVJS01048637.1, read on the forward strand.
AAAGGCAACAAGAGTAAAAGACCAAGTAACATTCAGAGGCAAACCAATAAGAATCACTCCCGACTTTTCAAATCAAGTCATGAAAGCCAGGAGGCATGGAGCGACATATTCCAAACTCTGATAGAAAACAACTTCCAGCCAAGATTTATCTACCTAGCAAAAATATCTATCAAATTTGACAGGGAAATAAAAACCTTCCACAACAAACAGAAGCTGAAAGACTTTATGTCTTCTAAACCAGCAGTAGAGAAAATACTCAAAGAGATTAATTACAAAGAAGAATTAATAAACGCCAGAACCAGAGAAACAATGATTTCCATCAAACGAACAACTAAGCAAAGAACAACAACCACTACCTGAAACAGAAATTAAAACTCAAAATGTTAGGAATTAAAACTCATCTCTCAATAATCACGCTGAATATAAATGGTCTCAACTTCTCAATCAAAAGACACAAGGTGGCAAAATCAATTAAAAATCACAATCCATCTATACGCTGTCTGCAAGAAACACACCTTACAAGTAAAGATACTCGCAAACTAAAGGTGAAGGCATGGAGCAAGGTAATCCACGCTAATGGAACTTGAAAACAAGCAGGAGTAGCAACTATGATATCAGACAAATTAGACTTCAAACCTAAACTTATCAGAAGAGACAAAGCAGATTATTCCTTACTGGTAAAAGGAACAATCCAGCAAGAGGATATAATGATAGTCAACATTTATGCCCCAAACATAGGTGCAACCACTTTCATACACCCACATACATACATACATACATACAACCACAAAGAAACTCTTTGCGACATTAAGTCACACATAGATCCCAATACAATAATATTGGGAGACTTCAACTCCCCTCTCACACCACTAGATCAGTCTTCAAAACAAAAGGTCAGTAAAGATGCCTCAGACCTAAGGAACACCATAAACCAAATGGACCTACTAGACACATACAGAATATTTCACTCAACTACAGCTGAATTCACATTTTTTTCAGCTGTTCATGGAAGCTTCTTTAAGATAGACCATATCCTAGGCCACAAAGTGAGTACTAGCAAGTTCAAAAAATGTGATATAATCCCCTGCATCTTTTCAGACCATAATGGAATGAAACTAGAAATCAACTATAAGAAGACCCAGAGAAACCTCATAAACACGTGGAGACTGAACACCATACTGCTGGATGAGGAATGGGTCACAGAAGAAATAAGGGGAGAAATTAAGAAATTCCTAGAAACAAATGAAAACAGAGACACAACATATCAAAATCTCTGGGACACTCTGAAGGCAGTATTAAGAGGAAAATTCATAGCACTGAGTGCTCACATAGAAGAACAAAAAAATGCGGGGCGTGGTGGCGCACACTTGCAATCCCAGTACTTTGGGAGGCGGAGACCAGAGGATCCGGGTTTGCGGCCAGCCTCAGCGCTCTCTCTCTCTCTCTCTCTCTCCCTCCCATCTCTCTCTCTCTCTCTCTCTCTCTCTCTCACTCTACCTAGTGAGGCCCTCCGCAACTTCGTGAGACCCGGTTTCAAAATAAAGTATACAAAAATAGGGCCAGGGGTATAGTGCGGAGGTAGAACACCCCTGGGTTCAATCCCCGGTACCGCAAAAAAAGAACAAAAAAAAATCACCAAATAAATAACCTAATGACACACCTCAAAGCCCTTGAAAAACAGGAACAGTCTAACCCCAAAGCCAGTAGAAGATAGGAATTTATTTAAATCAGAGCAGAAATCAATGAAGTAGAGAATAAAAAAAAAACAAAAAATCAACAAAACCAAAAGCTGGTTCCTTGAAAAAATAAACAAGATAGATAAATCACTAGCCAACCTAACCAAAAGGAAGAGAGAATCAACCCAAATTACTAAGATGAAAAAGGTGGTATTTTCACCGACAGCACGGAAATCCAGAGGACCATCAGAAACTTTGAAAAACTATACTCCAAAAAAATGGAAAACCTAGAAGAAACTGACAAATTTCTAGACATGTACAACCTTCCTAAGTTTTATCAAGAAGATATAGAAAATTTAAATCTACCAATATCAATCAAAGAGATTAAAGCAGCAATAAAGAGCCTACCATCAAAGAAAAGCCCAGGTCCAGGTGGTTTCCCAGGTGAATTTTATAAAACCTTTATAGAAGAAATAATCCCAATACTCCTCAATCCATTCCATGAAATAGAAAGAAACAAGACTCTCCCAAATACATTCTATGAAGCCAACATCACATTAATACCAAAACCAAATAAAGACAGCTCAAGAAAAGAAAACTACAGGCCTATATCATCAATGAACTTAGACGCAAAACTTCTAAACAAAATACTAGCAACGCACATTCAAAACCACATCAAGAAAATCATACACCATGACCAAGTCGGGTTCACCCCAGGGATGCAAGGCTGGTTCAACATATGAAAAACAGTCCATGTAATCCACCACATAAACAGAACTAAAGACAAAAATCACATGATCATTCCAATAGACACTGAAAAAGCTTTGACAAAATCCAACACCCATTCATGATAAAAATACTGCAGAGAATTGGAATAGAAAGAACATACCTCAACATCATAAAGGCAATATACAATAGGCCCACAGCCAACATCATGTTAAATAGGGAAAAACTTCGAGAGTTCCCCTTAAAAACAGGAACAAGACAAGGATGTCTGCTGTCACCACTCCTTTTCAATATAGTACTAGAGAATCTAGCCAGAGCAATAAGGCAAGAGAAGGAAATCAAAGGAGTGCAAATAGGAAAAAAAGAACTGAAACTATCGCTATTTGCAGATGACATGATATTATATTTAGAAGACCCAGTAAACTCAACAAAAATGCTTATAGAACTGATCAACAAATTCAGCAAAGTGTCTGAATACAAAATTAATCTTTAAAAATCAGAAACTTTTCTGTATGCCAACCATAAATCCACTGAAAAGGAAATCCAGAAAACATTTCTACTCACAATATCCCCCAAAACAATAAAATACTTAGGAATAAATCTAACCAAGGAGGTAAAAGACCTCTATAAGGAAAACTATAAAACACCTGAAAAAAATTTAAGAAGAAATTCAAGTACTGGGATTACAGGCATGCACCACCACACCTGGCTCTTCTTCTTCTTCTTCTTTTTTTTTTTTTGGTATTGGGGATTTAACTCAGGGACATTCTACCTCTAAGCTATACCCCCAGCTCTGTGTGGTACTGAGGATTGAAGCCAGTTGGGTTCTACCTCTGAGCTACACTCTCAGTCCTATGTTATTTTTTATTTTGAAACAAAGTCTCATTAAGTTGCTGAGCCTGGCCTCAAACCTGTGATCCTCCTGTCTCAGCCTCCCAAGTACTGGAATTACAAGCATGCTCCACCATACCCAGCTCATGCCTGGCTTTATTTTTCATTTTTAAACAGGGTCTTGCTAAGTTGCTGAGGGCCTTGCTAAGTTGCTGAGGCTGGCCTCGAATCTGCAATCATTTGGACTCAGCCTCCCAAGTGCTGGGATTATAGGCATACCGCTTAGATTTGCAATTTTTTTTTTTTTTTTTTGGTACTGGGGATTGAACCCATGGGCATTCTACCTCTGAGCTAAACCTCCAGCCCTATTTATTTTGAAACAGGGTCTTGCTAGGTTGCTGAGGGCCTTGCTAAATTGCTGAGGCTGGCTTTGAACCGGGGATCCTCCTGTCTCAGCCTCCCAAATACTGGGATCACAGGCATGTGCCACTATGCCTGGTCAGTTACTTTTCATTGGGCATTTAATTTTAAGTTTTTGCTATTCCAGATACCCACGAATAAGTATTCTTAAATATACCTCTTTCAAGCTGGGCGTGGTGGTGCACACCTGTAATCCCAGTACTTGGGAGGCTAAGACAGAAGGATCGCAGGTTTGAAGACAGCTTCAACAACTCAGTGAGGCTCTTAGCAACTTAGGGAGACCTTGATTCCAAAAAAAATTTAAAAATAGGTCTGGGAGTATAGCTTGGAGGTAAAATGCCTATGGGTTCAATCTCCTGCACCACAAAAAGAAAAGGAAAAGATACACACACACACCTCTTTTGGATACTTGTGTGAGTACTTTTTTTGAGTTAGATATCAAGGGATGCAGGATGGAGTTGCTGGGTCAAAGGGTGAGGAGACCGAATATTTCAGAATCCCACAGTAGCTAGGTCAAGAAGAGAAACAAGGGCTCTTCTGTTGTACCTCCATTACCAGCAAAGAAAACCCCAGTCCTGTGAGAGCAAGTACCCCTGTACAATGGCTTCGGCTCTTTCCCCTTCCTGCCTGTCTAGCATCCAGGTGAAGCGTGGTATTGATTTCAGAACCTCCAGACCCGTTCTACAAGTGTTCTACAAGTGCTCCCTGTCACCAGGGACAGCAGAATAGGGCTTTGTCCCCAGAAAGGCCTGCTGGCCTCCTCAGAACTGCCCTGGTGCCAGTGGCGGGTACGGGGGGAGCCCTAGAACTCAGAGTTCTTGTTCCATTTTTCCATAGCACTGCCCCTGTGACCCGTGGAGGCATCTAGCTTTATTTTTTCTGAGCAGATTTTAAAATGTTCAGTCTTCAGAGTGGAAATGTTTGTTAGCTGCTGAAAATGCTGTTGTGCTGATGACAGGGAAATGCAGACAAAGGAATACAGACAGCATGTACCCAAAGGAAGAGTGGGCGAGGAAAACAAAGGGCGGCAGTTACCGCCAGTGCCAGCCTGTCCCCTCTTCCCACCTGAACACGTGCAGAACAAAGCCAGGTCTTGTTGGAAATGTCCACTTCATTTCAGATACAGAAAGAAACTGAACAAGTGTTTAATGTGTGTGTGTGTGTGTGTGCGTGTGCGTGTATATATATGCATACACACACACGTATAAAATGTGCCAACCAGCACATATAGTAGCAATATCAACTCCATATTCTAAATTAAATTAATGAGCTGGTGTGACAGTGCATGCCTGTAATCTCAGTACTTGGGATGCTGAGACAGGGGGAACAAAGGTTTGAGGCTAGCCTCAGTAACTTGACAAGACTCTCACCAACCTAGCAAGACCCTGTTTCAAAATAAAAAATAAAAAGGGCTGGGGGTATAGTTCGGAAGTAGACTCCCCTTCTGAGTATACCCCCAGTACCAAAAAAAAAAAAAAAATGGCAAGTGAATAAGTCATTTTAAAAAATTTCCCAAATTTTCACTAATTTTTTTTTTTGGCGGTACTGGGGGGATTGAACCCAGGGGCTTTCTACCTCCGCGCTACACCCCCCGCCCTATTTTTTTTTATACTTTATTTTGAAACCGGGTCTCACGAAGTTGTGAAGCGCCTCACTAAGTAGAGAGAGAGAGAGAGAGAGAGAGAGAGAGAGCTGAGGCTGGCCACGAACCCGGATCCTCCGGTCTCTGCCTCCCAAAGTACTGGGATTACAAGCGTGTGCCACCACGCCCAGCCACTAATTTAGAGAATATAAAATTTCCCCAAGTATCTCACGATTTTTTAGTAGCTAGTTTGGTTGAACCAGGACGCACACAAGATTTACGCATCGTATTTCATTGATATCACTGACAGCTTTCTTTTTCATCTGGTTTTTAAATGTTTTGCTACAAGTTGAGAAAACTGGGTGATTTGTCCTTTAGGGTTTCTTTTTTGTAGGCAAGCATGGGAGAAGAGGTATAGAATGAGTCTCAGGGTAGTTTATCTTGGGGGAAAAAGGACGAGTGTTTTGTCTGAGCTCCTATCTCTCCCCCACAGGTCAAAGGTGAGACCAGGAAACACTAACTTACCCACATTTCAGGCTGCTCTGTGCACAGGCACCTATGTGGTTTCCCTGGCTCCCCATACTGTCACTAACAGAGAAACCAGAGGGTGGGAGGTAAGAGGTGAGGCTTTTTCAGGCGGCTCCTGCATGGAGCTGGTCAGAGCCCACCTACAGCTAGGTGCGGCAGCCGTGGCGGAAATGAGACAGGTGAGGCTGAGAATCTCTGAAATGGTGCCTAAGAAATCAACCCAAAGCCAGGCGTGGTGGTGCACACTTGTAATCCCAGTACTTGCCAGGCTGAGACAGGAGGATAGCAGGTTCGCGGCCAACCTCAGCTACTTAGTGAGGCCCTCACTAACTTAGTGAGACCCTGGTTCAAAATAAAGAATAAAAAATAGGGTTGGGGGTGTAGCTCGGAGGTAGAATGCCCCTGGGTTCAATCCCCAGTTTCACACACACACAAAAAAGAAGCCAACCCCGAAGAGGTAGGGGAAATGCACAGTTCTTTTCCTTTACTTACTCTTCATAGCTTTCACAACAATGAATTAGTTCTACTGAATTTCCCAAGTTGACCAACTAGAGTGTTTTTTTTTTAAAGTATCATTATAACTCATGGATATATGCATATTTGATATATCTCAATTCATTGCAATTGTTTTTCTTACTGATGCTCAAATTTATCCCACTTTGGCCAGTGGGAGCTTCTACACGTTGGTCCTGGATTCCATTGTATATGAACCTATTCATTTCTGATAACTTCTGTACTTTGTGAGTTGACAAGATATTCTAGGTTTATTTCGAGTACATTTTGCCTTAGACTAAAATCAAAAGGCCTGGTTCCTTTTAAAGAAAAACTATCTTTAAAGAGCCAATCTGGTGCTGGACATGGTGACTCATGCCCGTAATTCCGGTACTTGGGAGGCTGAAACAGGAGGATCTTTAGTTTGAGGCCAGCCTCAGCAACTTAGTGAGACCCTGTTTCAAAATAAAATGTAAGCCGGTTGTGGTAGCACCCTCTTGTAATCCCAGGATTTGGGAGGCTGAGACAGGAGGATCGCAGGTTTGCGGCCAGCCTCAGCTACTTAGTGAGGTCCTCTGCAACTTAGTGAGACCCTATTTTAAAATAAAAAATAAAATAGGGCTGGGGGTGTAGCTTGGAGATAGAATGCCCCTGGGTTCAATCCCCAGTGCCGCAAAAACAAAACAAAATAAAATATTTAAAAAGGCTGAGGGTGTAGCTCGAAAGTAGAATGCCCCTAGGTTCAATCCCCAGTACTGCAAAAACAAAACAAAACAAAATGAAATATAAAAAAGGGCTGGGGGTGTAGCTGAAAAGTAGAATGCCCCTGGGTTCAATCCCCAGTACCCCCCCCCAAAAAAAAGAGCCAATCTGAGGTCTAGTAGTGCCTGTTCCTAACAAGTTAGTTATTTTATCTGGTGGCGTTCTCACTGAGTATCAGACAAACATTTTTGTTTTACAGAAAAGTAGACCATGAGATCTAATAATTTCAATTCAAGTTTTAATATTGCTTAACTTCTTTGATTTTATATTTACCTTTTTTCTTTTTTTGTGGCACTGGGATTGAACCCAGGGGCATTCTACTTCTGAGCTACACCTCCAGCCCTATTTTATTTTTTATTTATGTTACTGAGGCTGTCCTTGAACCTGTGATCCTCCTGTCTCAGCCTCCCAAGTACTGGGATTACAAATATGTGCCACCATGCCCAGCCTTTATTTACCTTTTTTATACTGAAAAAAAATCAGATTCTAAAGACTGATATACTAATATTATGTAGTTGAGTTTATTATATTTTTAATTCTCTTCATCCATAAGCATATCTGTAAAGAATGTATAATCAGATACTTGTTAAAATAATTTCCCTTTATATGATTATGTCACTAACTGGATACCTATGTTTATTTGTTACATTTTCCTTTTTTGGTACTGGGGATTGAACCTAGGGACACTCTACCTCTGAGCTATGTTCCCAGGCCTTTTTCTTTATTTGGAGTCAAGGTTTTGCTAAGTTAGTCAGGCTGACCTTGAACTTGTGATCCTCTGGCCTCATGGCATTACAGAGTAGTAGGGATTACAGGCATTCACCAAGAGGTGCCCAGTTTGCATTTTACTTTTAATTAAAGTCTGATTTAATTTTGTTTCATAATTACACAAAATATTTATATCACTCCAAAGTCAGATCTATACACAAGGTTGATTCAGAGAAGCCTTCTACCCTTCTTCCTTCCACCCAGTTCCTGCCCTCTCTTCTTCCCTCCTGGCTAATCTTTCCTCATCTTGAAATAACTCGTTGACAGTTATCCCCAGAAGTTAAACCTAAATAAACTTGAGTTTTATAACAAGTACTATTTATTCCCCTGCTGGGCTTGGTGGCACCTGCCTGTAATCCCAGTACTTGGGAGGCTGAGACTGGAGGATAATATGCAGGTTCGAGGCCAGCCTCAGCAATTTAGTGAGACCCTGTTTCAAAATAAAAAATAAAATGGGGCTGGGGGGTGTAGCTCAGAGGTAGAATGCCCCTGGGTTCAATCCCAAGTACCACAGGAAAAAAATAAAAGATAATTTGGAAGCCAGGCGTGGTGGCGCACGCTTGTAATCCTAGTACTTGGGAGGCTGAGACTGGAGGATCTGGGTTCGTGGCCAGCCTCAGCTACTTAGTGAGGCCCTCTGCAATTTAGTGAGATCCTGTTTCAAAAAATAAAGAACAAAAAATCGGGCTGGGGTGTAGCTCGGAGGTAGAATGCCCCTGGGTTCAATCCCCAGTACCGCAATAAATAAATAAGTAAAAAAGATAATTTGGCAGTCTTAAAGTTGACTCTGTTTATTGTAGAAAAACATATACAACATAAACTTTACCATGTTAACCATTTTTAAGCTTACAATTTAGTGACGTTAAGCACCTTCGCATAGCGCAAACATCGATACCCCTTGGCTCCCGACCTTTCCATCATCCCAAATTGAAACTCCGCACCCATTAAACAGTAATTCCCCGTGATCTCCCAGGATGTTTAGCAGACTGCGACAAGCAAGGAGCGCCGGCGAGCCAGGTGCAGCCTGAGGCGCCGGGCGAATCCTGCAGCCCGGCCTGACCGGGACCCCGCGGTGACTAAGCTCGCTCTGCGCTCAGCACTCCGCCCTCACCTATTGTCCCAGGGGAGGAACCGGTATTTCCGGATTGGGGCCTCAGACCCAGTGATCCAGGCTAAGGGCGAGGCTGGCGGGGGAGGGGAACGGAAGCTGCTCATAAAAGTGAACTTTTCCTCCAAAATCCTTCAACTGTTTCTCATCTTCCCTGAACAAAACCAACGACCCTCCCCACCCCCCATCCCCCACGGCCCGCCATCATCCCTTCCTTGGTCTTTGAAGAGTGGCTGAGCTGACCCCCTAGCTTGTTCACACCCCCGGAGCGGATGGGGAGCAGATCTGGGCGCGAACGAGTAGAGAAGCCAGCGAATTCCCCTCGCGCCCCGCGAGTGTAAGCGGCCGGGGAGTGGGCGCGGGTTGGCGGTGACAAGCCGCAGCCTCTGCCCCACCGCTGGGTGGCGCCGGTGAGCGCGCCCTCTCCGCCTTCCCGACTCGGCAAAGCAGCGCTGCAACAAGTTGCGTCTTTTTTTCCGGGTCTCCCGCGCTCGGTACCTTCCGGGATTCCAGAAAGCAGGTGCCGGCCGCCGACCTCCCCCTTTCCCCCCTGGACCCCCAATCTCCGGCTCGCCGCCGCCCAACTTCGCCTGCACCCACTCTGGATATATACGTTTTTTTTTTTTTTCTTTTCTCTCAAACCTCCAAACAGGAAATAGCTTGATTCACAATAATACCCAGGAGCGGCCGCCCGTTCCCGGGGCAGCCTCCGGCACTCCGGCTCCGACCCAGCGCCGCCAGCGCCGCGCGGGGAGCGCAGGGGACCTCGGCCCAGCAGCCGGCGCCGCGTCTCCGGGCGCGGGAGAGAGCCGCCCTCGCCCAGCGCCCAGCGCCGGACCCTCTGCAGGCGAGTACTGCCCTCCGCTCCCTCCCGGGCTGCCCGCCGCGCCACCGGGGAGAGCCGTCCCGGGCTCCGCAGCCTGGTTCTGGCGTCGCCGGGTGCCTTTCCTCCGCTCCCGACTTTTCTAGGGAGGGATTTTGCTGGGTGCAAAATTGGGGGTCGATTGTGCGGGTGGGGGTGAGGGGCAGCGAGGGTGAATGCGAGTTGATTTCCCGCAGATCTCCTCGGGGAGTTTGGAATTTAATTGTTTTTTGGGCATTTTTTTCCTCGTTGGTTTTTGCCTCCCCCTCCTCCTGGGTGCAGCAGCGCATCACGGCGGTTCTTTTAGGGAAAGGTCCGGGAGAGGTGCGCGCACCTGAAGCAGCTACAGGTGCCTGGCACTTTCGCCTCCATGGGATGGAAACTTGTAGTTTCTGCGGAGCTGCTCCTTACCCAGATTAAAGGGGCCTTTGAGTTTCTGTTGGCACCGCGGGTTGTGTGCGAGCGGGCAGGAGCTGGGGCTTATAGGGGCGCGGGCGGAGGGCGGTGCTGGTCGGTGGGAAGCTGGTTGGGCTGCTGGGTCTGTCCACTGAGTCTCCCCCGCGGGGCTGGAAAACTGCGCACTACACCCAGCCTGGCCCGGCAGCTCAAAGAGCCGGCGTCTCTGTCCCCAGCGAGCCAGACCCCTGGACAACACTTTGAAAAATATACATTTTTTTTTTCTCTTTCGGATCCGTTTGTAAGGGAGGAGCCGCGCTTGTCACCATGCAGGGCGTTGTCAGTTTTCCAGGGCTGCAGTGCAAGGTTCTATAGGGAACTCTCAGTCAAAACGAGTTGGAGCTCTTTATGTTGGAAAAAGGCCACTGAATGCCAGGCATTCCTGGAGTGGAGAAGGGTGTTTTCCAGGCTGTTTTGAAGTTTGCACGAGGACTTTCTGCACAACTGAGTCTCTCTCCACTAAAGCGATGGTCTTTGGCAGCTTCCCAGGCCTGCAGGTGGGCGGGTACTGCTGGGCTTCCTCTGTCAGGCCTATCAAAGTTTCTCAACGCATTTTTACAACCAGTGGTTGGTAGGTAAGTGAAGTCCTTAACCTATACATTTGAAAGGTAAGATCTCGTCTCTGAGTTTCCTGGTTGCAGAGACCGGACTCGGGGACGTGGCCTTGGGGCCTTTTGAAATGCAAGCCCCACCCCAGGCAGGCCTGCTGAATTAGGATCCCCATGGGATCCTTTGCATTTTAAGGTTTGAGAAGCACTGGCCCAGGGTGTCTTGGGGTTGAAGTTTTCTGTCCAGAGTAAAGGAGTGATTTCCATCCAGTCCTTTATTTGGATTTTTATTTTGCCCAAGGGAACAAACACACTGGGGTCACAGCCCCTCCACCCCAGGGTGATTGGCTCCTTATCCAGATTTGGATGTACAGTTATCATGTTAGGCAGCGGGTTATTTTATTTGTTTGTTTCTGGATATTATTGTAGCAAATATACATAACATGAAATTTACCATTTTAACCTTTACAAATGTACAATTCACTGTGCACCGGTCACCACTATCCATTCTCCAGAACTTTTTCACCATCCCAAACAAAAACTCTGTACCCATTCCTCCTGCCCCCAGCCCTCTGCGTTTATGGATGCCTTTTTTTTTGGGGGGGGTATACTGGGGATTGAATCCAGGGGCATTCTACCTCTGAGCTACACCCCCACCCCAGCACTTTTTATTTTGAAACGGGGTCTCCCAGAGTTGCTGAGGCTGGCCTCAAACCTGTGTGATCCTCCTGTCTCAACCTCCTGAGTACTGTGATTACAGGTGTGTTCCACCTGGCCCAGCTTGTATACTTTTTTTTTTTTTTGTAGTACCGGGGATTGAACCCAGGGGCGGTTTACTTCCGAGCTACGCCCCCGGCCCTATTTTTTATACTTTATTTTGAAACCGGGTCTCACGAAGTTGCAGAGGCTTGTATACTTTTAATTATATTTTTTGCAGGGAACAGAAAAAAGGTTGAATTGGAGTGTAAAGTAAAAGAATCATGTAGGCAGAATATAAACAAACATTTGTGAATTCCTGGGTGGACAAGGCACCCTAGCTCCAGGTTCTTAGAGTGCATGTGTTTTCTTTTAATAGAGACAATCATAGACCCGTGAGGATTTCCTCTTTGCTTTGGCTGGAATAAAATGGGGTTATACAGGGCTCAGCCTGCACTAATTAACTAAGAATAGTTGCCTGGTGATCTCTAACTCCGCAGTTTTAATTGGTGTTACTCAGGTGTCCTGTTGATACTGAGTTTAGTATAGTTTTTTTTTTTTTTAAATACTAACTCAAACTCATTTTTGAAAATAGTTGGACTAAACCTTAAGAAAAAGTTGTTGATTAGTAAATACGGGGGGGGGGTGTCATAGCAAGACTTCAGAAAAAAGGTTTGAAATAATTTTCCCAAATACCCCAAACTTTTATTTTTGCTTTAATATTAAATGAGTGTAATGGTCCAGGGACATGATTCTTGGTTGTAAAATGTTTGTATAACTTAGAAAAGCCTTGTAATAATGAAAGTCATCTGTGTGCATCTGCTTAAAATGGTCCGGCTTGGGGTTGGAGGACACACTTTTCAGCGAGAGCGTGAATGTGAGTTGGTAAACTAATGAAAGTTCCATTCATCACCCAAGAAAGCCGTTGTTCTGGCCAGGCATATTGGGAAGATGTAATAAATAGCTGAATAGTGGGAGATCCTTCAGATTCTTCCTGGATTCTTTCTTCTCTTTCTTAAGACCCTTGATTTTGATTGTGTTAAGACTTTGACCAGAATGAGGTTATCAACTTTTAGAAAGGAATTTACAGCTTTGTTTGATTGAAAAGTCCCTTTGAATGGTTGAACATAATTCAGATGGGAAAGATTTGGCAGAAAATGCCCCCTTCTACAAAAGATTCCTGCGTTCAAAGACTTTCAGAATGTTAATTCCTTTCTAGTAAGTCAGAAGAGAAACCAAATATCTTTTGTTTTCCTCCCTACCAAATATCTTCTTCTGAAATAACAATGCAGTTCAGTGTTTTATCTGGTAAACAAATGGTTGTTTTGCAGTCCACACATGAAAAACAATTCCTTAGAAAATGTCTGGGTACACACCTATGATCCCATCTATATGGGAGGCTGAGACAGGAGGATCTAAAGCTTGAGGCCAGCCTGGGCAACTTAGACCCCTCAAAATACAAAATAAAAATAACTGGGGGTATGGCTCGGTAGTAGAGCACTTGATTTCCAAGAGACCCTGGGTTCAATCCCTAGGACTAAAACCAAACAAAACCAAACAACTTTTTTTAACCCCCAGTGCTGGGGATCAAACCCAGGGCTTCAAGCACAGTAGGCAAAGAGTCTACCACTGAGCTACCCCAGCCCCTTGATTTTTCCCTTTATTCTTTCCCTCCCTTTCTTTCTATCTTTTTGGTACTGGGGATTGAACCCAGGGACATTCTACCTCTGAGCTACACCCCCAGCCCTTTTTCTAATTTTTATTATTATTATTTTTTTTTTTTGGCGGAACTGGGGATTGAACTCAGGAGCATTCTACCTCCAAGCTACACCCACAGCCCTATTTTTTACTCTTTATTTTGAAACAGAGTCTCATGAAGTTGCAGAGGGCCTCACTAAGTAGCTGAGGCTGGCTGCGATGATCCTCCTGTCTCAGCCTCCCGAGTACTGGGATTATAAGCGTGCGCCACCATGCCCGGCTCTCATTTTTAATTTTGGAACAGGGTGTTGCTAAGTTGTTGAGGCTGGCCTCAAACCTGCGATCCTCCTGTCTCAGCTTCCCAAGTACTGGGGTTACAGATGGGCCATCATGCCTAGCTCCTTTCTTTTCTTTCTTTTTTTTTTTTTTTTAGAGGAAGGAATATTTATTTGCTCACAGTTCTGCAGTTCAGTCCATGCTAGGCAGATTATATCTGCAGAGCTCAAGGCATGGGAGAGAGAAAGAGAAGAGGGAGAGAGAGAGAGAGAGAGATAGCTCTTTTTTTTTTTTTTTGTGGTACGGGGGTTGAACCCAGGGGCATTCTACCTCTGAGCTCCACCCCCGGCCCTAGTTTTCATTGTTGAAACAGGGTCTCACTAGGTTGATGAGTCTCACTACTTGCTGAGGCTGTTCTCAAACCTGCGATCTTCTTGTCTCAACCTCCCAAGTACTGGGATTACAGGTGTGTGCCACTATTCCCAGAAGCGCCTTTATTTTCTAAGGGAAAATTAGATTGGGAAAGAGGAAAATCTATTTTGAATAGATTCCCTGTTTCAGTGGTTTAGAGGAATACTGAAAATGCGAATTGAATTCTCTGCTCTTTTGGAATTTACTTTGGTTTTGCTTTATTTTTCTGTTGTCAGGGCCTAGTTTAGTACCTGACCTTCCACAAGATCCGAATGAAGAATTAATGAACACATAGCTTCTTGGCCACGAAGGGGAGTAAGGAGGCAGAATTTCTTATCTTATTCTACCTGCTAATTTAATGCCTGTAAAAAAAGTCATGCATCATTTAGATGTTAATAACATACCAAAAAATGAATTGGTGCAGATGGTGGCCATTTTAAACTTTTTTTTTTGGTGCTGGGGATGGAACCCAGGGGCATTCTACCTCCGAGCTATACCCTCAGCCCCATCTTATTCTTTATTTTGAAACAGGTTCTCACTAAGTAAATATTTTTATTAAAATGAGCTGGGAGCCGGGCGTGGTGGCGCACGCTTGTAATCCCAGTACTTTGGGAGGCAGAGACTGGAGGATCCGGGTTCGCGGCCAGCCTCAGCTCTTTCTCTCTCTCAGCTCTCTCTCTCTCTCTCTCTCTCTCTCTCTCTACCTAGTGAGGCCCTCCACGACTTCGTGAGACCCGGTTTCAAAA
>PVJS01048638.1:0-14981 GCA_004027185.1 Glis glis
GCTCCGCCCCCGGCCCTATTTTTTTTTTATGCTTTATTTTTGAAACCGGGTCTCACGAAGTTGCGGAGGACCTCGCTAGGTAGGTAGAGAGAGAGAGAGAGAGAGAGAGAGAGGAGAAAGAGAGAGAGAGATCAATCGATCGATCGCGCACGCGCATGCGCGCTGAGGTTGGCCGCGAACCTGGATCCTCCGGTCTCCGCCTCCCAAAGTACTGGGATTACAAGCGTGCGCCACCACGCCCGGCCAGCCCTGTTTTTTATTCTTTATTTTGAAACAGGGTCTCACTAAGTTGTGGAGGGCCTCACTAAGTTGCTGAGGCTGGCCATGAACCTGCGATCCTCCTGTCTCAGCCTCCCAAGTACTGGGATTACAAGCGTGCGCCACCACACCCGGCTTATTTTTTTATTTTGAAACAGGGTTTCACAGAGTTGCCCAGGCTAGCCTTGAGCCTACAATCTTCCTGTCTCAGCTTCCCAAGTAGCTGGGATATAGACACGCACCACCTCGCCTAGCTAAGACTTCTTTTAAATTAATAGTAATTCATGTTATTTGTATCGAGTTCAAATTTTACAGAAATATATAATGAGTAAGAAGTGAAGGTCTGCTGATCCTGCCCTCCCCAGAGGGCACCGCTGTTGATGGGTTAGCTCTGCGTGTCCTTGCTGGAGGCTCGCTTTGCCCTCTGTGTTCACCTCTTCCAGTCTCCAGCAAAACTTTTCTCATGCTCTATTCATCTTGGATACCCAGTCCATTGAGTATCTTCCCTAGAGTGAAAAGTGCAGTTGTGCACTTCTGAACTTCTGTGGTTTGTTATTTCTTCAGGAACAAGTAAATAGACAAGCTGAAGAAGCTGACACAATTGAGTCTGAAAACTCCAGTTCTGATGAGAATGAAATTTCACACAGTGAGACTGGCCATTTCCCAGGCAAGGATTCTCCCTCACTTAGGGAAGATCCCACCAGTGAAGAAGATGACAGTGAGTATGAGGACTGCCAGGAGGAAGAGGAGGAAGATTGGCAGACATGCTCAGAAGAAGACAGCAGCCCTGAGGAGGCTTATGGTCAGGACTGGAAGGAAAGCTGTACGGTGAATTCTGACGCTCAGGACAGGAAGACCCCACAGAAGAGGCAGACACACAATTTTAACCATCTGGTATCAAAGCAGGAATTGCTGGAGCTCTTCAAGCAGCTACACACTGGGAAGAAGGTGAAAGATGGGCAGCTCACTGTTGGACTGGTAAGATGAAATGCATCGTGAAGCTGTTACTACATGGGGTCTTAATTCCCCATCCTCTGGTAGCTAGCTACACAAGGCCCCCAGGGAGCAGTCAGGCTTCTGGCATCATAGGGAACATACTGCTTTCCTGTTGCCCATTGGCATGGATGAGGCAGTGCGACGACCAAAGCCCAACTTAAAGGAATGAACTTCCTCAAGGCTTATATTGGTTACACACTTGTTGATATTCAGTATATTCTCTAGTCTCCTTCCGATTCAGCCCTTGCTGTCATGTGAACTACCAAGAGAGACTAGGATGAAAGAGCTTTTAATGTCTAGTTCAGCATTCTTTTGGCATCCTGTGGTCCTTGCCAACTATACTGTAAATGTTCCAGGTTCATGTTTGGGAGAATCCCAACATCTTCACCAGGTAAAACATGACATGCTTTTGTTGCATAAACATTGAATAGCAAACAAGAGAAAACAGATTCCCATCCCGACATATATGCCGTAACTCCAGAGGTGGCTGTGGAAGTGCCCACACCCCAAAGGGATATAGTGTGGCTCTCAGCCTCATCCTTAGCTACGGTATTTATTAAAAAGATCTTTTTTTTTTTTCTTTTTTGCGGTACCAGGGATTGAACCCAGGGGCGTTCTACCTCTGCGCTACACCCCCGGCCCTATTTTTTATACTTTATTTTGAAACCGGATCTCACAAAGTTGCGGAGGGCCTCACTAGGTAGAGAGAGACAGAGAGAGAGACAGAGAGAGAGAGCTGAGGCTGGCCGCGAACCCGGATCCTCCGGTCTCCTCCTCCCAAAGTACTGGGATTACAAGCGTGCGCCACCACGCCCGCATTATTATAAGGATCTTCTATCCAGGAGAACAAAACAGTGTAGAAAAAAGGAGACCATTGCAGGTTTAGAGTCTCCCAGCTCTTCAGTTACATGCCAAGGATAACTAATCCTAATTATGTTTAAGCCTTATCCTCCCACAAACACACACACACACACATACACACACAAGCCTGCTTAAAAAGACTAAATTAGATTGAAATTTTATTTTAGTGCTCTAAATTGGAGTCAGGCAAACCTACCAGTAATTCCCAGTTGTGCAGTAGAATGAACTTACTCAGGGTGAACATTGGGAAAGTTACTTAATTTCTCTCTGCTTTAAGTCTTCTCTATATTATTGCTAAAAATTCACTTCCACATGCATTGGAAAGCCCAACTTCCCTACAAGTTGCTTTCATTTATGGAAACAATAAGCAGCCTCCCTCACTTTCTGAATGTCTTACTCTAGAAGTTCTGAGAATGGGTTAATTTACTCATTCTTCAAACATCTATTGATTACCTGTCACATATCAGGAATTCTGCTGAGCCCTAACTAGAAAGTTACTGAAAAAATAATCGTATATTGTGATTACTGTCTGTCTAATGCTCAGCTTCACCCCCTTCTAGAAGATACAGTGGAAACCGTAATGCCTTTAAATGGGGCGGTGGAGGCTGGGTACAAGGGGATGAGGTTTGCTGTAAGTTAACAGTAAGACCATCACTGGAGTTGGGTCTGAGTAAAGCCACCCATACCACAAAAGAAAAAAGGTCAGTGAACTCACAGAGCATCTATTTCAAATAAGCTTCCGAAGCAACCAGGGGCTTAATGCTAGTCTTGCCACCACTTTGTTCTGTCTCTGAGTCTTTGACAGCTGTACTGTGGTTATTCAGTAACTTCTGAGTCTCTTCTAGGTGGGCTACCCCAATGTTGGTAAGAGTTCAACCATCAACACCATCATGGGCAACAAGAAAGTATCTGTGTCTGCCACACCTGGTCACACCAAGCATTTCCAGGTATTTCTACAGCTCTTCACCACTCATGTGCTACTCCTCTTCCCCTTCATCTGCCATGTGCCCAACGCAAACTTCTTACTCATCTTTCAGACTCTCTATGTGGAGCCTGGCCTCTGCCTATGTGACTGCCCGGGCCTGGTGATGCCATCCTTCGTGTCTACCAAGGCAGAGATGATTTGCAATGGAATCCTCCCAATTGACCAGATGAGAGACCACGTCCCACCTGTATCATTAATATCCTTTCCGCTTCCAAAACATTCTGGTTGTTATGTGCATATTAAGCCTTCAAGAATTTGGGGGAGCATTGCCTTCTGATGGTTTGAAGGATTCAGGTCTGGTATTTTAAGAATGAAGAATCTAAAATTCTAGTGACCTACACAAGTTTACATGGTGAGGTAGCATCAGGACTTCAGAATTAGAACCTATCTCCTCATTTCAGCAGTGTAGCAAGCATAATGGAAGAACTCAGCTTTAGATTCTCATCCCCAAATTGCAAACCTGTGTAATAGTGTCATTTGACTATTTGAATGATCTTGGAAAACTTGCTTAACCTTCTAGATTTCTATAAAATGGGAATAATATCTACCTCACAGTTGATTGTATTTAATCATTTTAACATTTATTCACTGCTTGTTGTGTGCTTTCTGACATTTACTAAAAAATGTCTTATTTGAAGTTAGATGTGGTGGTGCACACCTATAATCCCAGTGCTTGGGAGGCTGACACAGAAGGATTGCAGGTTTGAGGCCAGCCTCAGCAACTTAGCAAGACCCTGTTTCCAAATAAAAAATAAAATAGGGCTGGAGTATAGCTCAGAGGTAGCATGCCCTGGGTTCAATCCCAAGCACCACAAAAACAACAAAAAAAGAACTGTAGGGTCTAAGATTGTACCCTACTTAGAAACTAAGACTAGTCTCTTAGTGTTTTATGGATGTTGGTAGAAGACAGGAGACTCTGTGAAACTGTAGCACACTAGCCTGTTATTTTGTAAGGAGGGTAAAACTCCAGACCCTGCTCAGTTCTTGACAAAATCCTTAATGCCCGTATTTAAAGCCATATCTTTTTGTTTACCCCAAACTTTTTTCTATAAGAAATAATGAGTAAGAATTAAAGCCGGGCGTGGTGGCGCACGCTTGTAATCCCAGTACTTTGGGAGGCGGAGACCGGAGGATCCGGGTTCGCGGCCAGCCTCAGCTCGCGCTCTCTCTCTCTCTCTCTCTCTCTTTCTCTCTCTCCTTAGTAAGGCCCTCCGCAACTTCGTGAGACCCGGTTTCAAAATAAAGTATAAAAAATAGGGCCGGGGGCGTAGCGCGGAGGTAGAACACCCCTGCGTTCAATCCCCGGTACCGCAAAAAAAAAAAAAAAAAAAGAAATAATGAGTAAGAATTAATTTATCCAGACTTCTTTAAAAGGATCACTAGAATGGAATACTAAACAATTGTGAAAAAGAATACACTAATTATACATATAGCAACCTGAGTAAACCTCTAAACATTGTAAATACATATACAATATAACACCATTTATGTAAAAAAAATGTATCTCACCAAACAGCACTTTATATTCATAGGTACATGTGTTTGTTAAAGTGTTAAAAGTAGACTGAAGGATACATCACAAACTATGCTGACCTCATTGGGGGGGAAGAGACTGGTATAGTGACTGAAGAACTTTAATTTATAAATATAGTTTTAGTAGCCGAAGTTCTGTTACTCTGATTAGTTGGGAACACAGGTGTTATTTATGCTTCCCTATATTTTTTTAGTCTAAATCAACAACCAGACATGTATTGAGTATTTAAGGCAGATCAGGCTAGGTACTATGGAGAATGTAGGTGTAACTCAGATGGATCGTGCCTTTTAAGGAGCATCAGTCTGGAGGGGGAGATGTGAGGTGTGTATATGAATAAATAGAACAAGATAGAATATTATAAGTGGCTTAAAGAAAGTACAGATAAATTTTGGGACATTGGACAAGGGAGGAAAAATCATCTTGCATAATTGTAGGTATTAGAAGTAAGACACCCTTTGCTTTATATCTTAATTTAGGATTATCTCAAATTTATAGTTTATAATCTTGCTTTTTAAGGTAAAATGTCATCTTTGAGGTCTGTTTCAAAGATAATATTTTAGTTACTATTTTAAAATAATTCATTTGGAAGTGATAATTTGTTCATAAGGCCTTATTTAAAAGGAAAAGTAACTGATTATTTAAATTAATGAAAAACTCTACTCTTTGGAGAGGAGAAAGAGTGTTGAAGTATCATGTTTTTAGCAGCATGTTTTACATGCTGTGAGGAAGAGGGGTCAGTTCAAGAGAATAGATTCCTTGACGAATTAACGTATGCGAGAATATTCCACGACATGTTTTAGAAGCTACCTATGGCATTAATATTATAAAGCCTAGAGAGGATGAAGATCCCTGTCGACCTCCAACCTCAGAAGAACTGTTGACTGCTTATGGATGTAAGCACTTTTGTTTTGTTTTTATTTTAAAACTTAAACAAAGCCGGGCGTGGTGGCGCACGCTTGTAATCCCAGTAGTTGGGAGGCGAATACCGGGTTCGCGGCCAGCCTCATCTACTTAGTGAGGTCCTCTGCAACCTCATGAGACCCAGTTTCAAAATAAAGTATAAAAAATAGGGCCGGGAGTGTAGCTCGGAGGTAGAATGCCCCTGGGTTCAATCCCCGGTACCGCAAAAAAAAAAAAAAAAACTTAAACAAAAGATAGCAATATAATTAATTAATAGAAATAATTAACAGAAAAATTTTTGGTAGCGGGTACTAGGGATTGAACCAAGAGTAAGTATGTGCTGTATGACTGAGCCTCAGCCCCAGCTATTTTATTTTTAATAATACAATACTGTTTTTCATCTAATGCTACCTGATATAGAGAAAGGCAAGTTTGTAAAAACAAATGACTACATGTGCACAGGTTCTGAGATCACCATCTGTGGGTCTGTGTAGAATAAGGTCTCTGGCAGTGAATTTTAAAAGGTATTGCCAAATTACTCTAGTTTTACTTTGTACTTCTTTAAATACTAGTGAAATTGAGCATCTTTCCATATGTTGACCTTTTCTTTTTTTTTTTTTTTTTTTTTTTTTTTTTTTTTTTTTTTTTTTTTTTTTTTTTTTTTTTTTTTTTTTGCAGTACCGGGGATTGAACGCAGGGGCGTTCTACCTCCGTGCTACACCCCCAGCCCTATTTTTTATACTTTATTTTGAAACCGGGTCTCACGAGGTTGCGGAGGGCCTCACTAAGTAGAGAGAGAGAGAGAAAGAGAAAGAGAACTGAGGCTGGCTGCGAACCCGGATCCTCCGGTCTCCGCCTCCCAAAGTACTGGGATTACAAGCGTGCACCACCACGCCTGGCTGTGTTGACCTTTTCTATTTCATCTGGGAATCACCTTTTGGTATACATTGTTTTGTATTAATGATTTGCAGTTCTGTGTTCTACACATGTTGTTTTTCCCAATGTTTACTATGGTTTCCGTACCCTATAGAAGTCAACAGTTGTAATAGACCATTTGTTTTCCTTTTGGACTTTGGTGTTTTACTTGAGGAGGCCTTCCCTATCCCCAAAGAATAAAATTGTCATCCTGTAATAATTTTTTATTTTAACATTTAGATTTTTAATCTGCCTAATTTATTTTTGCATAAGATGTGTATTAAGATTCTAAGCCAGGCATGGTGGCGCACCCTTGTAATCCCAGTACTTGGGAGGCTGAGACCAGAGGATCTGGGTTCACAGCCAGCCTCAGCTACTTAGTGAGGCCCTCCGCTATTTAGTGAGGCCCTCCGCAACTTAGTGAGACCCTGTTTCAAAATAAAAGAATAAAAAATAGGGCTGGGGGTGTAGCTCGGAGGTAGAATGCCCCTGGGTTCAATCTCTGGTACCGCCTAAAAAAAAAAAAAAAGATTCTTAATGTTTTCATCTACACTGAGAGAGCCAACACCCAGCTAGTGTGTGAAGAAGCTGTTTTGAACCCAACCTGTCTGCCACAGCCCATGTTCTTATCTAATGTGCTCTACCACTATCTTCTCCCTGAATTAGTATTAAAGGAATTTTTATGGTACATTTGGGAAACTGAAAGAAATGTAGGAATATCATTAAATAAGAAAACTTGCCCTGTTCCTTTTTGTTTTGCTAATAATGTTCTTAGGTAATCTCCATGAATAAATATTTAAAATCAACTAATAGAAGAAATAATTGGAGTACAGAGAAATTCATTGTGTCTCTCATAGTGTGCTGCTAAGTGGCTGTTACGATATTAGATATAACTACATAGTCTATTCTGTATTAGCAAATGTCTTTGGTGCTAAACAAAGATATATATATTAGATATATATCTATATATGATATAGATAATGATAGTTGTCTATATTTTACAATGATAGTTAGAGTTAACTTTTGTTTGTGTGTGTGAATTAACTTTTTAAAAGATAGAAGTAAACCAGGTGTGGTGGCGCACATACACCTGTAATTCCCATACTCAGAAGGCTGAGACACGAAGAGTGCCAGTTCGAGGCCAGCCTTAGCAACTTAACGAGACACTCAGCAACTTAGCAAGACCCTGTTTTAAACTAAAAAATAAAAAGGGCTGGGAGCGTAGCACAGAGGTAGAAGGACCTCTGCGTTCAATTCCCAGTAAAAAAAAAATAAAAATTAAAGATAGAAATAAGCATGCATAGTTAGTGTATCAATGGAAAGATCTAAGTACATCACCTCCATTGTCTTTGTTGTGATATTCTGTCTTCTGACTGAGGTTTTACAGAATTTATTTCTCCTAGATATGCGAGGATTCATGACAGCACATGGACAGCCAGACCAACCTCGATCTGCACGCTACATTCTAAAGGATTATGTCAAAGTAAGTGAATCCTCTGTTTTATTATTCTCGAGTAAGCAAGTCTTCTTTTTCCACATTCTTTGTTCTTAGCTAATGGCAACTTGTTAAGTAAAAGGAGATATTTTTTCATTGAGATGAAATTATAACTGGGGTTATATTCTTAATCCAGGGTAGTTAGCATAATATAAATTATAGAAGTGACTAATAATGTATTACAGAAGAAAGATGGAGATCTTTGAATACCTGTTATCACTGAAAATTAGTGATTTATGACTCTGGTGTTTCCATCTCCTACAGCCTTTGGCTTGTTTCCACTGTAACTGTCATCACAGCCTTCCTTATAGTATAGTCTTTATGTCTTTCTTCCCATGCTTATCTAGTAATCGTAGTAATAATAGCTAACATTTAATTTGTATTCACAGCTAACTAACTCACTTGTGTGTGTGTGTGTGTGTGGGTGTGTGGTACTGGGGATTTAACCCAGGGGCACTCTATCTCTGAGCTACACCCCCAGTTCTATTTTATTTTTTATTTTGAAACAAAGTCTCACTAATTTGCAGAGGGCCTCACTAAGTAGCTGAGGCTGGCTGTGACCCTGTGATCCTCCTGTCTCAGCCTCCCAAGTACTAGGATTACAGGCATGCACCACCACGCCTGGCTTTCACTTAGGAGTTCTAACTGCTGTATATGTAGCTCATCAAAAATACATAATCAGCCAGGTATGGTGTACTGTGATTACAATCACAGTACTTGGGAGGCTGAGACAGGAGAATCATAGGTTCGAAACAAGCCTCAGCAATTTAGCAAGACTCTTAGAAAACCTAGTGAGACCCCGTTTCAAAACAAAACATTTAAAAAGGGCTGGGGTTGTAGCTCAGAGGTAGGATGCCCCAGTTCAAGCCCCAGTACCCTCTACCACCACCCCCACACACACAACAAAAAAACCATAATGAGCTGGACACAGTGACACATGCCTGTAATCTCAGCTACTGGGGAGACTGAGGCAGGAAGATCTCCAATTGGAGACCAGCCTTGGTAACTTACTGAAACCCTGTCTCAAATTTTTAAAAAATTTTTAAAGGGCTTGCCCTGGTTTTTTGTCTTTGTTTTTGTTGTTGTTGTTTTGTTTTGCAGTACTGGGGATTGAACCCAGGGGCATTCTACCTCCGAGCTACACCCTAGCCCTATTTTTTTATTCTTTAATTTGAAACCGAGTCTCACTAAGTTACGGAGGGCCTCACTAAGTAGCTGAGGCTGGCCGTGAACCTGGATCCTCTGGTCTCAGCCTCCCAAGTACTGGGATTACAAGCGTGCGCCACCACGCCCAGCTTGGCCCTGGGTTTAATCCCCAGTACCTTTTTGTTGTTGCTGCAACAACAACAAAAAGAAACATAACAAAGGGGCTGTGGGTATAACTCAGTGGTAGAGCATGTACTTAGCATGCAGGGGCCCTGGGTTTAATTCCCCGCACCACACAAAAAATTAAATAGAATAACAAGTCTGTGAGGTTATAATTGTCATATTACAAATGAAAACATGCTATTTTGTTTTTTCTTCATCAGTAAAATGGAGATTAATAGTACCTAGTTCATGAAGTTATGGGAAATACATGAAAAGAATACATGTATGTATATATGGATATAAGATGTATATACACACATATAAAATATGTATATGCATATATATCACTAAGCTCAGTGCCTGGCACATCATAAGCCCTCAAGAATAGTTATGCATTAATTTTAATTCTTCCTAAAAATCAGAATTATAGGTAGTAACTAGTTGTGAAGACTTAGCTTTATTCCCTCTTCTTCTCAAGGACACATCAATAGAGTTCTTGGAGCATAGAAATAAAAGTGGGCAGCCATCTTTCAGAAGAAAATAGTTAATACTGTTTGCATGAAAATCACTTATTCATTTACCTTAACAGTCACAGCTTTTAGAACATCTACTGTAGAAAAAGACACCTTTGTACCAAGTGAGCAACTGCAGTTCCACATATAGGAATCTAAGAACTATCTCAATCTCAGAATCCTAGTCTAGTACTCCCATTAGTGTAGTCATAATTGTCCATTCATATCCTGGTTTTTGTCTTAGAAAATATTTGCCAAGCTGGGTATGGTGGCGCACGCTTGTAATCCCAGTCCTTGGGAGGCTGAGACCGGAGGATCTGGGTTCGTGGCCAGCCTCAGCTACTTAGGCCCTCCGCAACTTAGTGAGACCCAGTTTCAAAATAAAGAATAACTTAACAAATAAGGGCTGGGGGTGTAGCTTTGAGGTAGAATGCCCCTGGGTTCAATCCCCAGTACCAAAAAAAGGAAATATTTGCCTTAATTATAATCATAAAAGTGTACTGGAGAATACTTAGGAGAAATGCAAAGTAAAAAGATCACAGTGGAGAATTCATTCTAGTCCGGGGCCATCATGGATGAGCGACGTCACTAGAAAACTTAAGGGTTACACGTTGGTATAATAGAGTTGCAACTCTTACAGACCAAAACTCAACTCAGCTTAATCAAAATGCAGAAAACACCGTCAGCATGTGTCTGGTTGAGCTGTCTCCTGAGGGCTTTTTCTTTCTCCTGGAGTAACACGCATGGCACTGGGGTGCACTGTTAACATCTGTGTTGTCTTTGCAGGGCAAGCTGCTCTACTGCCATCCTCCTCCTGGAAAAGATCCTGTGACATTTCAGCACCAGCACCAGCGACTCCTAGAGAGCGAAACAAACGGCGACGACGTGAAAATGCAGCTGGGTGGAAACAAAAAGGCAAAACAGATTGAAAATGTAGTTGACAGAACTTTTTTTCATGAAGTAAGTTTAACTTTCTTTTTAGCTTCTGATCTGACACATTTTTATAACAGTAAAAATTGAGATATTCATGGGCAGCAGTAAAAAAAGGATTGAGATATTCATGTGCCATAAACAAATTTTAAGTTCACACATACCCTTTTAAAGTTCAGTAGCTTATAGCATATTCACAGGGTTACACGGTAGAATTTTATCACCCCAAAAGAAACCCCAGACTATTAGCAGTCACTCCCCAAGCCCCTGTCCCCCAACCCCTGCCACCCACTGATCTGTTTTCTGTGTATATAGATTTGCCTGTTCTGAACATTTCATGTGAATGGAATCGTACGCTGTGTGATGGTTTGTGACTGGCTTCTTCCCCTTAGCATAATGTCTCCCAGGTCCACCCATGTTTGGCATGGGCTTTGTTACACCATTCCTTTTTAGTTGATGGACATTTGGGTTGTTTTCACTTTTTTGGCTATTATGAATAATGCTGCTATCAATATTTCTGTACAAGTTTTTATGTGGACGTATATTTTCAGTTCTCTGGGGTATATACTTAGGAGCAGGACTGCTATGGTACTATGGTAACTCCATTTTTACCATTTGAGGTACTGCCAAACTTTCTAAAAGTGGCTGCTCCATTTTCATTCCCACCAGCAGTGTATGAGCTTTCTAATGGCTCTGCGTCCTTGCCGGTATTTGCTATTTTCTGACTTATTTTAGCCATGGTGATATGTGTGAAGTGGTTTCTCAAGGTTTCTATTTGCATTTCCCTAACAACACATAGGAACATGTATTTTTTTTTGAGATATGTCTACTATTGTGGAGTTGTAAGAATTCTTTATATATTCTAAATATAAGGCTCTTATCAGATTCATGATTTGCAAATATTTTCACCCATTTAGTGGGTTTTCTTTTCTCTGAGCCAACATATCTTGTGATAGAAAGTGCTAGAGAAACAGACTTCACTAATGTCTTCTGTAAAATCCCTGTACTTTAAAGTATTAATAACTTTATTTATTATGGTACTAGGGATTGAACCCCGGGGCATTCTACCTCCGAGCTACACCCCAGCCCTATTTTTTATTCTTTATTTTGAAACCGGGTCTAAGTTGCAGAGGGCCTCACTAAGTAGCTGAGGCTGGCTGCGAACCTGTGATCCTCCTGTCTCAGCCTCCCAAGTACTGGGACTACAAGCGTGCGCCACCACACCCAGCTAAGTATTAATAACTTTAACTGCTTATATCATAGCTATAACTTATATGTAGCATTTTAAAAGACCAATTTATGTGCAAAAGAGTTAAATTATATTGTTGTATCTGGTATACTTTAAAATGCTTTTAGGTGGCTGCAATAAAAAAAAAGGACCCGTATCCAGAGACTGTGGTTGGGTATTTATCTGGTGCAGCATACAGTGAGCCTAGGAGGCAGGCAAGCACGTGTTATTATCCCCACTTTACCACTTAGGACATTGAGGACACTTAGTGAGTTGCCCAAAGGCATTTGTTTTACATCGAATAGGTGAGATAAAACTTACATATTTGTGACTCTTTGTTTGAATTATTCCCAAGTCTGTGCCAGTATTTGGAAAGAAACCAGTATGCAGAAAGATTACAAGGTCTTTCTTAGGCCTGCAACCGTGATATAGGACACTTAATTTGAATTTTTTAATGCTTACAGAAAAGTTCTAAAGACCATGTATAAAAAGCTAGAAAGTTGCCATTAAGAGAGTGGGGGAGCCGGGCGTGGTGGCGCACGCTTGTAATCCCAGTACTTTGGGAGGCGGAGACCAGAGGATCCGGGTTCGCGGCCAGCCTCAGCGCTCTCTCTCTCTCTCTCTCTCTCTCACTCTCTCTCTCTCTCTCACTCTCTCTCTCTCTCTCTCCTTAGTGAGGCCCTCCGCAACTTCGTGAGACCCGGTTTCAAAATAAAGTATAAAAAATAGGGCCGGGGGCATAGCGCAGAGGTAGAACACCCCTGCGTTCAACCCCCGGCACCGCAAAAAAAAAAAAAAAGAGTGGGGGAGATGTTTTCATGCACATGATGCTGGAGATTGAACCCAGGGATGTTCTACCTCTGAGCTACATCCCAGTCCGTTTTTTCTTTTGAAAGGGGGTCTCACTAAGTTACCCACGCACTGGCCTCGAACCTGTGATCTTCCTATCAGCTTGAAAACATAACCTTACCTTTTATTCATATATCTAAACTATAGTTCCTAGAGTAATATTTTACTAGATGAAGATCATGGACTGTTTCCTTTCAGTTGCAAATCATATTCAATTAATTTTTCTTACTAAGTAAGCTTAAATTTTCTTTAGAGTCAGTGTCTAATTTGGGTTGGGGCAGGTTGAATTTTGATATCAAGAAAATTTTTCAGAAAACAGCTATTATTATAAGTCTAATTACACAGATGTCATTTAATGCTATGGACTAAATGAAGTATATGAGGGGATAGAGGTGGGGAGATGAACTGAAGACAATGCTGGGAAGCTTAACATGTAAAGGATGAAGAGAAAGGACCAGTGAAGGAGAAGGCAGTCACTGAGTGACTTGCTCGTGTTTATCTTGAAGCAATCCATAAATAATGCTGTGCATATTCCTTAAAGGAGCGAGCTTGCTGACATCTTGTATAATGCCTTCTTATTTGCAGGAGAATGTGAGAGCTTTGACCAAAGGGGTCCAGGCTGTGATGGGTTACAAGCCTGGGAGTGGCCTGGTGACAACAGCTACTGTAAGCTCTGGGAATGGAGCTGGGAAGCCCTGGAAAAAACATGGCAACAAAAATAAAAAAGAGAAAAGTCGTAGACTCTACAAGCACCTGGATATGTGAACCTGACTGCTACAAAAATGGCATCTACACTGTGCAGTGGAAAAGAACAGAAGCTGCTGTTGCCTGTGGAGCTTTTCCAAGACACGGGTGCTGTGGCATGGACCCTGCTTTTGTAGAACACGACGACACCCAGCAGTTGACATCAAGAGTGAAGGGCTTCTGGAAACACCTGCTCTGACCAGAGCAGTCACTGGGAGCCCCAGGAACCTATAGGAAGGCTAAACTTAAAGTGAGAGAACGATTGATGTGTATTTGTTTGTATAAACATACACAAATGCATATTAATTTGTGTGTCAAATTTGTTGTTAACTTGTTAATTTGGGATGTTTTTGAAAAGATATTAAAATTAAATTGCCACTAACTAAAGTTTTTACTGGTTTAAGTAGAAAAACTGCCAGTTGGAAATTCTGCATTAACAGTTTTAATTTGCGAAAAAGACATTATTTGAATTAGTAGCTCTCCTCACACGCGTAGACCAGACATACCCTTCATAAGGCAGAGGGCTAAGGGGCTGGCATGTGTAGTTTTCAGAAGCCCCTGGGGAGCATGACCTTCCATGTTGAAATCGCCATCACCTTGAGCCACTCCTACAGAGGGAGATGTGTGTTAACCAGCCTGTTTGTAGAGAGCCACAGGGAGCGGGTGAAGAGTATTGGTTTTTATTTTAGGCCTGGGGATCCTTGTTGTCTTTAGTACTTAGGTACTTAACATCAGGGGTGAGCTAGTTTACCTCAGTGGTCACAGTTTACCTCTTGTGGCCACATTCTTTGTAGTACACCATGGCTCTTTCAGCCCCTTGCTTCTTTTGTATCCCTTTCTCTTTGAGTTTTGTTATTCCCTTCACTCAGGTCCTTAACCCTTTTTTTATCATAGATATTTTGGAAAACTTCAGAAAAATGTGCATTCCCACATACAATTTCACAAAATAACAGAATTCATCAATACCTCTGTTTCATCCATGAGTTCATACTTAAGCCCTTCCTTTAACTGACCGTATTGTATAGTCAGAGCTGTATGTTTTAGTCCACAACAGACTGTGATACTTTGGTGGTCCCATAAGATTATGTCATGTACTGACGTCACAGCCGTCTTATTTTGTGTGAATACATTTTGATGTTCACACAACAAAATCACCCAACACTGCCTTTCCTGTCATTAAGTGCCATATGGTTGTATTTAAGATTTGTTATCACCAAGTGCTGTATGCATGTATGTCTCTGTCACTCTGAACTTCATTATGAGACTGCAGTGCACCAATAAAAGTATATTAAAAATATAAAATACAGCCGGGCGTGGTGGCACACGCTTGTAATCCCAGTACTTTGGGAGGCGGAGACCGGAGGATCCGGGTTCGGGGCCAGCCTCAGCTCGCGCACGCGCGCACATGCGCGTGCACACGCTCTCTCTCTCTCTCTCTCTCTCTCTCTCTCCCTGTCTCTCTCTCT
>PVJS01048640.1:0-14977 GCA_004027185.1 Glis glis
ACACACACACACACAGGAGGGCTGGGGATGTATTTCAGTGATAGAGTGCCCCTGGGTTCACTCTATAGTACTGCAAATAAAATAAATCTAGAAAAGGGGTTCTCCAATCATTCCTTTGCAAAATAATGTGGCTTAGATAATTCCCCAAATTTGGCTGCTCATTAGAATCACTTGGGGTGCTTATTAAAGTTAAAGATCCTCTGGCTACCCCCACCAGACTGGCTATTTGTTTTCTTGTTAGTAGGATCCTTTTATGTATTTCTCTGTAAGTAACAGGAAACAGGGTATCCTTAATTGTTATGTAGTTTTTAGTTTAACCAAGGGTCAAATTGAAAACAGCTTGCCCTCTGTCAATCTACAGTTACTCTAAACTGAAGCCACAGAGATACAAAAAATTCTGGTCTGCCATGGTACTCTCCATGTCCATAAAAGTACTACTCTTCTACTGTGTTATTTCTGTTTCTCCAGGACATTCTTCCTTGGGTACTGCTCTGCAATGAAGAAACTAGGCAAATAACAACATATTTGAAAAGGGCTAGGAATCAGTACTTGTTAGTGGAGATACCAGGCTCCAGTTTTGGCTCAAGGAAAATATGGGAATTTTGCAAAGGGCAAGTGGTGAAAAGGTGCTGGAATACCCAAGAACATTAAACTAAGAACAGGAAAAAGTTGTGCATGACTCAAAAGATTAGTTGGGTAGAGATTTTCTTTCAATTGGAAGTCAAAACATATATTACATCATTCAGGCAGAACTGCTTTTAATGATCGGTAAGCTTCAGTGAAGTATCATTTAAGGCTTTGAAGGGAAAGAAAAAAGGGTGTTTCAAGTCCCTCAAACAATTTACTGCTCCAGTATTTCTAACAATCACGTGAGTATTTTTCCTTTTGACTGGAGAGCAAAGGAAAAAGGAGACCTGTAGAAACTGGAGTTGGACTAGAGAACAAAGTTCACAGATGAAATCCTCTCTAATACTGGCAACCAGGACAACTCACCCCTCATGTCCTTTAAACCACTGGCCTAGCTCCGTCCCTTTTATTCCCTCTCAGTAATTTTTAAGTGTCATAAAAGGCTCTTGAGGCTGAAGTAAACAAATCCTGGGAAAGTTCAGGAAAAGATGCAATGACTAACACATGCACTTTGTCTTGGTCATGCCATTGCAAAGTCATTTCTCTACAGAACTTTACTTCTCTAATTAGAGTGATGAGCTGACAAGAAGCTTTTTTTGTGTGGTGGTACTGGGGATTGAACCCCTGGGGTGCTGTACCACTGAGATACATCCCCAGGCCCCCTTTTTTGTGGTACTGGGGATTGAGCCCAGGGACATTCTACCACTGAACTACACCCCAGCCCATTTTATTTTATTTAATTATTTATTTTTGAGGTACTGGCGATTGAACCCAGGGGCATTCTACCTCCGAGCTACACCCCCACCCCAGCCCTATTTTTTATTCTTTATTTTGAAACCAGGTCTAAGTTGCAGAGGGCCTCACTAAGTAGCTGAGGCTGGCCACGAACCTGGATCCTCCTGTCTCAGCCTCCCAAGTACTGGGATTACAAGCGTGGGCCACCACGCTCGGCCCCTATTTTATTTTGAAACAGGGTCCACTAAGTCTGACTTCAAACCTATGATTCTCCTGTCTCAGCCTCCCAAGTACTGGGATTATAGGCATGTACCATGCCTGGCCCCAGCCCCTCCTTTTAAGCAAAAACAAATTATAATTTATTTGTAATAATAATCAGCTTCTACATAGAAACAAGTTGCAAATTCAGGAAAGGGCTATAAACAAAAATAATCTATATACTACTATCTTGATCATAGTAAATATATACTAATTTAGACTTTCCAAAGGCTTTGTGTAGGCCAGAAACTCTTTAAAAATTTTTTTTTGTGGTACTGAGGATTAAACCTAGGCATATTCTACCTCTGAGTTATACCCTCAGCCCTATTAAAAAAAATTTTTTTTGAAACAGGGTCACACTAAATTACCATGCACTGGCCTTGAACCTGCAATCTTCCCATCTCAGCCTACCAAGTACTGGGATCACAGGCATGTGCCACTGTGCCTGGCCTTTTAAAAAACTTTTTATTGGTGTATTGTAATCATATATTATAGTGATTTCTTTCATAATGATTCTTTCATTTATGCACATAACATTATTTGATCTGTTTCCTCCTCCCTATCTCCCCTTTCCTTTACCTGTTCCTTCCCCATATATGAGAATAAGATTCATAGTGATACATTTATATATGCACTAACATTATTTCCCAGACTGTGTGTGTGTGTGTGTGTGTGTGTGTTTTACTAGGAATCAAACCCAGGAGGCATTCCACCTCTGAGCTATGTTATTTTTTATTTTGAAATGGGGTCTCACTAAGTTGCTGAGGCAGGGGATTACAGGCATGTGCCATCATACCTGGTTTATTTCCCAGACCTGTTTATTTAATTAATTAATTTATTTATTTTTGGCAGTACTGGGGATTGAACCCGGGGGCATTCTACCTCCGAGCTATACACCCCCAGCCCTATTTTTATTCTTTAATTTGAAACAGGGTCTCACTAAGTTGTGGAGGCCTCAAGTAGCTGAGGGTAGCCACGAACCCGGATCCTCCTGTCTCAGCCTCCCAAGTACTGAGATTACAAGCGTGCGCCACCATGCCCGGCTTATTTTATTTATTTTGAAACAGGATCTCACTAAATTGTCCAGGCTGGTCTTGAATTTATGATCCTCCTGCCTCAGCCTCCTAAATAGCTGGGATTACAGGTGTGTACCATCAAGCTGGGCTAAGAAGCAATTTTTTTTTGAGTCAAATCAGTAAAAAAAAAAAAAATACCTCTAAATAGGAGCTGGGCATGGTGGTGCATGCCTGTAATCCTAGTACTTGGGAGGCTGAGACAGGAGGATCACAGGTTCACAGCCAGCCTCAACAACCTAGTGAGGCCCTCCATAACTTAGTGAGACCCTATATCAAAATAAAAAACAAAATAGGGCTGGAGGGTATAATCACTGGTAGAAACTTCCTCAATAAGACACCTAAAGCTCAGGAAATTAAAACAAGAATTAATAAATGGGATGGCATTAAATTAAGACATTTTTGTTCAGCAAAGGAAACCATCAAGAGACCAATCATCTTTAGACTCTTCTAAACAGAAAGCCTACAGAATGGGAGAAGATCTTTGTGAGCTACTCCTCTGATAGAGGACTAACATCTAGAATATACAAAGAACTTAACACTAAAAAAAAAAAATCAAGAAATGGACAACTGAACTATATAGACACTTCACAAAAGAGGAAATACAAATGTCCAATGAATATATGTAAAAATGTTCAACATCATTAGTAATTAGGGAGATGCAAATAAAAAATACACTGAGAAGCCGGGTGTGGTGGCACACACCTATAATCCTAGTACTTGGGAGGCTGAGATAGGAGGATCGCAGATTTGAGGCCAGCCTCAGCAACTTAGTGAGCTCTCAGCAACTTAGCAAGACCCTGTTTCCCAATAAAAAATGAAATAGGGCTGGAGGTGTAGCTCAGAGATAGAATGCCCCTGGGTTCAATCTCCAGTACCACAAAACAACAATAATAACAACGAAACTACAAGATTCCATCTAACCCTAATTAGAATGGCAATCATCAAGAATTCAAACAACAAGCCAGGCGTGGTGGTGCACGCTTGTAATCCCAGTACTTTGGGAGGCGGAGACCGGAGGATCCGGGTTCGCGGCCAGCCTCAGCTCTCTCTCTCTCTCTCTCCCTCTCCATAGTGAGGCCCTCCGCAACTTCATGAGACCCGGTTTCAAAATAAAGTCTAAAAAAATAGGGCCGGGGGCGTAGGGCGGAGGTAGAACGCCCCTGCGTTCAATCCCCGGTACCACAAAAAAAAAAAAAGAATTCAAACAACAATAAATAAATGCTGGCAAGGATATGGGGAAATAGGAACTCTTCTACACTGTTGGTGGGATTGCAAATTAGTGCAGCTGCTATGGAGATCAGTGTAGAGATTCCTCAGAAAACTAGGAATGGATCCACCATATAATCCAGATATACCACTGCTGGGTATCTTTCCAAAGGGACTGAAATCAGAATATTATAATAATACATGCATATCCATGTTTATAGAAGCACAATTCACAATAGCCAAATTATGGAATCAACCTAGGTGTCCATCAACAAATGAATGGATTACAAAATAATGGATTACACACACAATGGAATTCTACTCAGCAACAAAGAAGAACAAAATAATGTCATTTGCAGGAAAATGGATGGACCTGGAGGATATTATGTTAAGTGAGACTAGCCAGTCACAGAAAGTGAAGAGTCATATGTTTTCTCTCTTATGCAGAAACTAGGGAGTAACTGGTATATAAGAGGAACTTTAGATAATGGAGGAGAAACCCAAGTGGAGCAATGAAGGGGGTCTAGGGAAGGGTTGGGGGGCAGGGAGAGGGAGAATTAATGAAGGAAACACTTCCATTGATGTTATGTACATATATGACATTACCAATGCCAATTTCAGTATCAAGTATGGGGAAGGGGAGGGAGTAGGGAAGGAGCTGTGGGGAAGCTCACCAAGTGCTGTGTATATGTATGTCCCTATCACTCTGAATTACATTATGATGTGAAACTACAATGCATCAAAAATATTTAAAAAACTGTACATATTTAGTATGTACAATCTGATGCACTTGGACACATGTATATACCTATGAAAACACCACCATGATCAAGATAGACATTACCTCACAAAATTTTCTTGTATCATTTGTGTATATGTATTGTAAGAACACTTAACATGAGAGATATCTTTATTTGTGTGTTTGTGGTACTGAGATTGAACCCAGGAACATTCTAACTCTGAGCTGTACCTCCAGCCCTTTTTTAATTTTGAAATAGGATCTTGCAAGGTTGCTGAGAGCCTCACTAAGTTGCTAAGGCTGGCTTCAAACCTGTGATCCTCCTATCTCAGCCTCCCAAGTACTGGGATTACAGGTGTGTGCTACTATGCCCGGCTAAGAGATTTATCCTCTTAAAAATATTAAGTGCATAATACAGGTTTGTTGACTATAGGTATTATGCTATAGAGCAGATCTTTAGAACTAATTCATCTTACATAAGTGTAACTTTATACCAATTGAACAATAACTCCCCATGTCCCCTTCCGCACCCCCTGGTAACTACCATTCTATTGTCAGCTTTTATAATTGTATTTAATTAAATTCAAATAGCCACATGAGGCTATATGATACCATATTGGAGAACACATGTCTAGTATCTGTTTTATTACTTCTTAATGACAGAAAATCCATTGCCTCCCAAGCAGTTCCTTTCATTTGTGGACAATTCTAATTGGTAAGAAAATTTCCTACATTATGAAATCTGTCTTCCTGGTATCTTCTACCCACTGGACCTAATTCTGTTTTCTAGAGCCACATGGAATAAGTAAGCCCTGGTCACATGCTACATCATCAAATATTTGAAATCAGTAATCATGCTTCCCATTTCCTTTTCTTTGGATTTAGCACTCCTGGTTCCTTTCAGTGTTCTTCATCATTTGTTTTCAAGTCCCTTCACCAGTAGGGCATGCTTCACTTAGCCAATGTTAATAATGATGAAAACAAAAACTAACATTTATCAAGCCCCTTGTAAGTGCCAGCTACCAAATAAGTCTAATATCACACATTATCTCATTCAAGTCCCTTCCTAAGCTATGAAGCAGGTACTGTTATTTGCCCTGACCTTACTGAGGAGGAAACTCAGGCTCTGAGAGCTTAAGGAACTTATCTGAGACCACTCAGACAAAAAAGTATATAGCTGGTCTGGGTGTGGTGGTGCATGCCTATAATTCCAGCTGTTGGGGCGGCTGAGTCAGGAGGATTGCAGGTTTGAAGCCAGCCTGGGCAACTAATGAGACAGGATCTCACTTAAAAAAAAAAGAAGAAGAAGGCCAGAGTTGTAGCTCAGTGGGCGAGCACTTGCCTAATGAGCACGAAGCCCTGGGTTCAATCCCCAGTACTGCAAAAGTATAGTTGGGACTCAAACCTATGTTTGTGTTTTTAAAACTACTGATTTTTACTGCTATACCATGTTGCTTCCCTATGAAAGCACAGTGCCCCAAACTAAACATTGTGGGTGTTGCTTGGTCACCATGGTACATAAGCTCCATGTGAACAGGGACTTTGTTTTGTTCAAGTCTATGTATCCAGCACCAAAACATTGTCTGGCATACGGTAGGCATGCAATACGTATTTGTTGAATGAAAAGAGGGATAAATAGAGAAACCACCTTCCTTATTATGGGTTCTATTACTGTATTATATGAAGTTAACTTAGCTTCTTGCTAGTCACATAACTCTGTTACCCAATACTCAGCTTAAGTCTCTTGTAGTTGTGCTGTTAAGGTGCATGCTATCACACTTCTTTCTCTTAACCAACTTTTTAATTCGGTATTTTTAACTCAACAATTTTCTTTTCCTTTCTTCCTT
Organism: Glis glis; assembly: GCA_004027185.1. Classification (NCBI taxonomy): domain Eukaryota; kingdom Metazoa; phylum Chordata; class Mammalia; order Rodentia; family Gliridae; genus Glis; species Glis glis. The sequence continues at coordinate 6,489 of PVJS01048640.1, forward strand.
TTCTTTTTTTTTCTTTTCAGTGAGGGGGATTGAACCCAGGGCCTTGGGCACAAGCTAGGCAAATGCTCTACCCCTGAGCTACACCCTTAGCCTCCTAACTCAGTTTTTATTTATATTTATTTATTTATTTATTTATTTATTTATTTATTTATTTATTTTGAGGTACCAGAGATTGAACCCAGGGGCTTTCTACCTCCAAGCTAAATCCCCAGCCCTATTTCTTAAACTTTATTTTGAAACCGGGTCTCATGAAGTTGCAGAGGCTTCACTAAGTAGCTGAGGCTGGCCGTGAACCCGGATCCTCCTGTTTCGGCCTCCCAAGTACTGGGATTACAAGCATGCGCCACCACGCCCAGCACTTATTTATATTTATTACATTTATATTTTCCCATTTGATTTTTTTAAATGAGTCTTTTGCTCCAGGTTGGAATACATATAACTGTAACACAAGTCAAAGTTACAAACAAGTCAGACGTGGTGGCACATGCCTGTAATCCCAGTACATGGGAGGCTGAGACAAGAGGATTGCAGGTTCGAGGCCAGCCTCGGCAACTTAGTGAGACCCTGTTTCCAAATAAAAAATACAGTCGGGCTGGGGGTGTAGCTCGGAGGTAGAATGCCCCTGAGTTCAATTCCCAGTGCCACAAAAATAAATAAATAAGGTTACAAACAACAACAGATTAGATTCTCAGTCTCCTTGGCACCTTCTAAATCACATTTCATAACATTCGTTTTATATATATATATTAGTCATTCATCTACTTATTTAACAAATATTTACTAAAGTTCTGCTATGTGACAGGCACCATTCTCCATGCTAAGCCTATAGCAATGAACAACAAGAACAACAAAAAGACCAAAATTCCCACCGTTGTGGAGTTTACATACTAGTCCAGGAGGGTCAGGCAAAACATAACCTAAAGAAGCCAGTGACATACACACAAAAATAGTAGGGGATCTGTTCCAGATTTAAAAACACTAAAGAGAGCGGGGCGTGGTGGCCCACGCATGTAATTCCAGTACTTGGGAGGCTGAGGCTGGAGAATTGCAGATTCATAGCCAGCCTCAGCAACACGTGGCCCTCTGCAACTTAGTGAGACTCTGTTTCAAAATAAAAACAATAAAATAGGGCTGGGTGTGTAGTTCAGAGGTAGAACACCATTCGGTTCAATCCCCAGTACCACAAAAAACAAAAACAAAAACAAAAACAAAACCCTAAAGAGACATTACCAAGTACAATGTATAAATTATTGGATCCTGGGTCAGAAAACATAAAGCTATTAAAGTTATTTGGGAACAACTGAGGAAATTGTAATTTGCACTGGATGTTAGGTGGTGTTATAAAATTAGTGTCAATTTTATTTCTTTTTTTTTGCGGTACTGGGGATTGAACCCAGGGGCATTCTACCTCCGAGCTACATCCCCAGCCCTATTTTTTATTCTTTTTATTTTTGAAACAGGGTCTCACTCAGTTGTGGAGGGCCTCACTAAGTAGCTGAGGCTGGCCGCAAACATGGATCCTCCTGTCTCAGCCTCCCAAGTACTGGGATTACAAGCGTGCACCACCATGCCCGGCTGTCAATTTTCTTAAATGAGATGACATTGGAGTTTCGAAGGAGAATAGGAGAATGTCCTTTCTCTTAAGAGATAAGGGATATAAGGATAAGGCATCATGAGTCATATAACTTACAACAGGCTGCACCACCCCTGTGATGCTGAGTCAGCATACTTTGGGCATGAGTATCAATCAGTTACACATCATCCAGCCTGTATAGCCTCTACTTGTTCATAAGAATATCATGAAGATATTGTTGAGGTCTTGCTGAAATCCAGTTAAACTAGGCAAAGGTATTAAATATAACTACACTAAATACAGACTTCTCCTAATTTACCAGTCTAGTAATCTCTTCAAAAAGGGAAATAAATTTACACTATTTCTCATCCTTTCCCTTTAGTATTATTGTCATTATTATCATTTGTCATCATTCTCTTTGTAGATATTACTGATTTTGCTAAATAATCGCCTTACATACAATATTTGATTTAATCCTCAGGACCACACTATGAAGTAGGTTCTCTTGTTATTGCTATTTTACCAATAAAGAAATTTGGCTTGTAGAGATTAATAACTTGCCCAATGTTAAAGATCTAGGATTGAAATTAGGTCTTTACTCAACAAGCCTGAGCTCTTTTCCTTTTCTCCTCCTCCCTCCTTCTCCTTTCTCCTCCTCTTCTTCCATAAATTCTGACAAGCTTACAGTGATCACAACTTCCTTTTCTGAATATTTATAATTTATTTCTGCTAATATGTAGTTGAATATCACCTAAGATGGATGTCAACATCACCAGCCTTCAGTCTGCTGAAGTGACCTTCTCAATATTAGTTCCTTGACTTTAATCTTCTGAAACTTCTGTCCCTCCCCTCCCTGTCCCCCATTTCCTCTCCCCATGCTCACTTTCTCACAGCCTGCCAGCAGTGATTCAGCCAGTTCACCAGCCAGTCCTCAGTACCTTGGAATGTAAATCAAGTCAAGAAACTTGAGCTCATTTAAAGCAGTTAGGTGATCTCACAATCTCATCTATGTTTGATTTCATTCCCTGGAACCAGTGTTTATTTTATCTTTTCCAATCCAAAAGAGCATTCTTTTTGACAGAGAAGACTAAACCAAAAAAGGGGTGAATGCTCTATTTTCTTTCTTTCATTAATTAATTAATTAATATTATACCACCTACCTAGGCTTCATTGTTCTTTTTGCTCCCAATGTAACTATTTTTTTGGTACTGGGGATTGAACCCAGGGGCATTGTACCTCTGAGCTACACCGTGAGCCCTATTTTATTTTTATTTTGAAACAGGGTCTCACTAGGTTGATGGAGTCTCACTACTTGCTGAAGCTGTCCTCAAACCTGCGATACTCCTGTCTCAGCCTCCCAAGTACTAGGATTACAGGCATATGCCACCATGCCCAGCCCAAATGACCATGATAATCTTGGAAAAGAAACGTTGAAGGGTGCACACTACCTTAAATCAACGGAACAGAATCCAGAAATAGACATGCACATATATGATCAATCAAGTTTCTTTTCCAAAGGAACCAAAACAAATAAGTGGAAAAAAAAGGGAAGCCTGTTCAACAAATGGTGCTATAACAACTGTCTATTCATATGGGGGAGAGGGGAAGAACCTTGACCCCCAACCTCAAACCACCTACCAAAAAATTCAAAATTAATTATAGACCTAAATATAAAAGCTGACTCTAATGCTTTTAGAATAAAATACATGGTAGTTTAGTCTCAAACAAATATATTTTAGATTGGACCCAAAAGACACTAACTGCAAAAGAAAAAATTTTCTGAAATGGATTTTATTTCTTTTTATTATTTTTTATGGTACTGGGGATTGAACCCAGGGGTGTTCTACCTGTGAACTATACCCCCGACTTTTAATTTTTATTTTGAAACAGGAAATGGGGTCTGACTAAGTTATTGTGCACTGGCCTCAACCCTGCAATCCTCCTGTCTCAATCTCTCAAGTACTGGGATTACAGGTGTGTACCACCACATCTGGCTTGAAATGGACTTTAAAATTTTCTGCTCAGCAGGTGCAGTGGTGTGTGCCTGTAATCCCCATACTTGGGAGGCTGAAACAGAAGGATGGAAAGTTTGAGGCCAGCGTGAGACTCTGTTTCAAAATAATAAGGGCTGGGGGTGTAGCACAGTGGTTAGAATGACTCTGGGTTCAATCCCCAATACCATGCACACACAACCCACTGAATTGTGCACATTAAATCAGTAAATTTTGGGGCTGGAGTAGTGATGAAGAACATATGCTCTGGAGTTAGCCCCTGAGTTCAAATCTAAAGTCCGCCACTTATTGGCAATGTAGGTTTGAAGAAGTTAATCTCAATGGGCTGGTGTGAGGATTAAATTAATTACTATATCTAAAGTGCTTCAAACAGTGCTTGGTATATCCTGCTTTGTGTTAGCAATCACTGCTAGAATTCTTATAACCTTATAATAATGGTTTCTAATATCTGGTAGGGCTAGTATCCTCATTACTTCTTTTCTTTTTCAGGATAGTTTTGGTTATTCTAGTATACCTGGTTTTCATGTGTGTGCTTTACAATTAGCCTGTCTCTACAAAATAAGCAAACAAATCAAATAACACTCTCTTGGTTATTTTTTACTGAGACCATGTTAATTTATAGAATAAATTAAGGAACACTGTCAGCTTTATCGTTTTGTCTTCCTTTCTAAGAATATAGCATGACTTTCCATATGCCCAAGTCTTGGATTCTTCTATAGTGTTTTAAAGCTCTCTTCATATAGTTCTTGCATATTATTGTTAGGTTTATTCTTAAGTATTCTGTCCTGTTTTGCTATTAAAAACTCGGTCTTTAGCTGGGCGTGGTGGCGCACGCTTGTAATCCCAGTACTTGGGAGGCTGAGACCGGAGGATCCAGGTTCGCAGCCAGCCTCAGCTACTTAGTGAGGCCCTCCAAAACTTAGTGAGACCCTGTTTCAAAATAAAGAATAAAAAATAGGGCTGGGGGTGTAGCCTGGAGGTAGAATGCCCCTGGGTTCAATCCCCGGTACCGCAAAAACAAAACAAAACTTGGTCTTTTAGCTGGGTGTGGCGGCACTAGTGTGTAATCCTAGTACTTGAGAGGCTGAGATAGGAAGATCGCAGGTTCAAGGCCAGTCTCAGCAACTTAGCAAGATCTTCAGCAATGTAGTGAGACCCTGTTTCAAAATAAAAAATAAAAAGGGCTGGGGGTGTAGTTTAGTGGTAGAATGCTCCTGGGTTCCATCCAAAAGGAAGGAAGGAAGGAAGGGTGGGTCTTTTTCTTCTTTGAATATGTGAAAGCTACTATTTTTAAATAAATTATTGATTTTAGTATATTTTGCCAACCTATCTTGTTGAATTTTAATGTTTATAATAAATTTCAATTTGATTATCTTGGGTATTCCAGGTAAATAATTATGTCAGCTATAAGAATATAATTTTTCTCTCTTTTCAAAATTGTATGCCTCTTATTTCTTTATTCTGCCTAATCATTTGCCTTCAGAAAAATGTGAATAAACCAAGTGTGATGGCACATGCCTATAATCCCAGTACTTGGGAGGCTGACACAGGAGGATCACAGGTTTGAGAACAGCCTCAGCAATGTAGTGAGATTCTCAGCAACTTAGCAAGACCCTATTTCAAAATAAAAAATAGGGCTGGGGGTATAGCTCAGAGGTAGAATGCCCTGGGTTCAATCCCAAGTACCACACACACACACACCAAAAAGAGAGAGAGAGAGAGAGAGAGAGAGAGAGAGAGAGAGAGAGAAAAGAAAGAGGAGAAAAAGGAAAAAAGAAAAGCGTGAATAATAGTAAATAGTAAATTGTGTTATTGTTTTTATAACTGTATCTAGATAGTCTATTTTAAATTTCTTCCTTCTGAAAGATGAACGAAACATGAAGGCAAATCAAAGATTTAAAACTTAAAAATATTTTCAAGCTGGGTGTGGTGGCGCACGCTTGTAATCCCAGTACTTGGGAGACTGAGACAGGAGGATTGCAGGTTCGAGGGCAGCCTCAGCAAATAGCGACTTTCATCAACCTAGCTAGACCCTGTTTCAAAATAGAAATAAAATAGGGCTGGGGATGTAGCTCGGAGGTAGAATGCCCCTGGGTTCAATCCCCAGTGCCACACAAACATTTTTTTTCAAATATATATGAAGATATATATGATACATAAGAAAATATACATGAGAAAAACTTCTATGTTTAAAAAGCAGGTTATAGCTGGGCGTGGTGGCGCACGCTTGTAATCCCAGTACTTGGGAGGCTGAGACAGGAGGATCGCAGGTTTGCGGTCAGCCTCAGCTACTTAATGAGGCCCTCTGCAATTTAGTGAGACCCTGTTTCAAAATAAAGAATAAAAAATTGGGCTGGGGGTGTAGCTTGGAGGTAGAATGCCTCTGGGTTTAATCCCCAGTACTGCAAACAATAAAATAAAATAAAAAGCAGGTTATACAAATGTATATTCAGCTAAATCTCTACTATGCAAAAACAATGATGCATAGAAAATACTAGAAATAATTAGCAAGCATTTTAATGTGAGTGCTGTGGGTGGTGGGTTTATGGATGATTATTCTGCTTCATTACACTTTTCTGCACTACTACATTTCTACAATAAGCAAATGTTTCTTTGATGATCAGAAAAACATAAACAAATAGAAAAAGGAATTAAGTATTTTTTTTTGGCTGAGCACAACTTTGAGCTTATGTCTTGATGCTTGAAATCCCTATCACCATGCTCTCCTGAGTCAAGCCAGTTTTGTGATTCGCATCAGGAATGCTTTATCTATTTCTTCCATCTGGCTAGGCAGCCTACAGTGCAATTCCACAATGATGTCACTTCTCTTTTGCTCTTCTTTTATCTGAATCCAGATGTTCTCCAACATGCTCCCACCCTCAGATTTGTGTCTAGATATCCATGTAGCTATAGATCTTTTTGATACCAAAATGCTTTGCTTCTCTTAAGTCTCTTAAGTATATGTCTTTTTTCCTTGCCCATGATTCTTCCCACAAGACCTCCAAATGACCCAACTTGAAGTGTCCCACAAGGAAACCCGTCCTCTGGTACTCCTGAGCAGAAACTTTCCTTAAGCAAACATTTTATAACATTTTTGAATCCTGGGATGTCTCTTAAGGAACTCTAAGGAAACACTATCCCAGCCAAGATGATGATTAATAGATTAATACAACTTTCAGAAATCCAGCATTCTTTTTTTTTCTTCCCTTTTTGGTAAGGGGGATTGAACCCAGGGGTGCTCTATCACTGAGCTATATCCCCAGCCCTTTTTATTTTGAGACAGTGTCTTGCTAATTTGCCAAGGCTGGTCTCAAACTTGTGATCCTCCTGCCTCAGCCTCCTGAGTGCCTGGGATTATTATTATTATTATTATTTTTTTTTTGCGGTACCGGGGATTGAACCCAGGGGTGTTCTACCTCCGTGCTACACCCCCGGCCCTATTTTTTATACTTTATTTTGAAACCAGGTCTCACGAAGTTGCGGAGGGCCTCACTAAGTAGACAGACAGAGAGAGAGAGAGAGAGACAGACAGACAGACAGACAGGGGGAGAGAGAGAGACAGAGAGAGAGAGAGAGAGAGAGAGAGAGAGAGAGCGCTGAGGCTGGCTGTGAACCCGGATCCTCCAGTCTCCGCCTCCCAAAGTACTGGGATTACAAGCGTGCGCCACCACGCCCGGCATGCCTGGGATTATAAGTGTGTGCCACCATGCCTGGTGGGATATAGCATTCTTAAAGAAATCATATTGATCTGTTTTGTTACAAACTCACACTATTTAACCTCAACTGGAGGCTCATGGCTATGGTAACCCTTTTAGTCAACTTCTTTTGACTTTTTTTAAATCACATTCCTTATAGCAGTTTCTCTGGACATTTTCTATTCTCTAATTTCCAAACTAACCCTATTCTCCAACCATCAACTCTCAGCAGATAATCTTTCATTTTACTGGGAAGACCAAAGCTACCCAATTTTTTAAGTCCTTCAATTTCCTTTCTCTGTACTTTAATATTTCTCTGCATCTTTACTTTTCCTCAACCTCTTCTTTCTCTCAAAGAAGCCTTTCCCTTCTCCAACTAAGATTAATCTCTCCATCTATGCTCTCTGGGACATTGCTCCAATTATCCCCCTTACATTTGCATCTTTGATCTTGCCTTCTCCATTAACTCCTGGCTATCTACCCACACATGCTTAAATGGTCCCTTAATTTAAAAAATCATTCAAAGACTATTCACTAAAGCTACTTTTGTCTCCTTTTGTTTTTGATGCCAAATTTCTCAGAAGAGTGTGCTATATTCATTATCTCCCCTTTTTACCATCCATCCATTCATTCATCAACTTCTTCAATGTCGTTTCCATCCCTCAACTAGGGATGGAAGACTCTCTTGAAAATCATCGACGATCTCAATCACTGGACAGGGAAAGGACCTTTTCTAGTTTTGTACCGGCAACAACTGATGCTGTTAGCCATCTTTTCCTGGACACCCTCCTCCCTTGGCTTCTGCAATGTCACATTATGCTATTTCTCTACATTATGATTATTTCTTCCCTGATTATTCTTTCTCTCCCACACCTCAAATATAAATATTCCCTGTGAGGATAGAGAGAAGTCAGATAATGGCACCAAACTACAGTTAGATACAGGTAGAGGAGTAATTTCTAGTGTTCTATGGTAGGATGATTATAGTTTACAACAATTTATTTTATTTTATAAAGAACTGGAGAGCCGGGCATGGTGGCGCACGCTTGTAATCCCAGTACTTTGGGAGGCGGAGACCAGAGGATCCGGGTTCGCAGCCAGCCTCAGCTCACGCACGCACGCACGTGTACTCTCTCTCTCTTTTTACTCTCTCTCTCTCTCTCTCCCTGTCTCTCTCTCTCTCTCTCTCTCCCTAGTGAGGCCCTCCGC
>PVJS01048641.1:0-14976 GCA_004027185.1 Glis glis
GTCCCAGGTTCTGACTGCACATGGAGGGTCAGAGGAACCAGTAGCTGGTCGAACGGTCTAAGAGCTGGAGTCTTAGGATTGGAGCAACCACTAATTCAGTCCCAGTCCAAGACGTGAAGATCAGAAAGCTTCTTCGGAGAAACGATGGTGGAGTTTCAGTTCCAAGAGCAGGAGGCCGAGAAGATCAAGCTCTTCGGAAAAAGGCGGAGCCGGCGGCTGACGATCTCAGGCGAGAGCAGATGCGCTTTCCTCGGAACAAGTCGCGCACACTCTACGCGGCTTCTCCCTTTTTATCTAAGTCCGCACCTATCAGAATTCTGCTGCCTACATTCAGGGCAGGGCTTTCTCTTTAATCTGCTGTTACACACCCAAAATCACATAATCTTGGGTGTGTCATGATCAGGTCAAGTTGACAACTTAGATTAACTATCACACACACCTTGTGCAAGGTAAAATGGAGAGGATTTGCCATCAAAAGCCTCATTAGATCTAGGCATCACTCGACACATTTGGGACCAAATCACAGGTATCCCAGAACATTCATACCATTTCCCTTACATTTTCAATTGGCTCTAATTGGTTCAGAACCCCTCCATGACTGTGAGGTCCTATCTCCCAGATCTTAATCACCAAAAGGCAGGACTGTAGTGATCAATCAGAAAATCGGAGGCAGCAACCAGATGAAGCCCAACTATGGACATAACGGCAGGTGCCAGTCCCACCTGCAACATCTGATAGAGCTACAGGTGAGTCCTATTCAACAACAACAACAGAAAGCTGAAAAGTCGCAGGCCGTGGATGACCTTCTCCAGTCTATCTTCAAAATACACAATCCTACTTGGCTTGATTGCTGCCAGCTTCTCCTGACTCTTCTCAATACTGAAGAAAGAAGCCGTGTTTTGCAGGAAGCAGCCTGCTAGGCTGAAAAAAAAAATTCTCCAGCAGAAGTCCTAAATCCCCAGGCTTATGCTCAAGAATGCCTCCTGGCAACACACCCCCGATGAGACCCAAATGATCCCAGAGACGTGGAAAAACTAGAGGCATACCAAAAAGTCCTCCCCCAGGGACCTCTAAAGGGGGCACCAAGGCCACCAATATTGCCAAGGTTGGGAGGTCCTGCAGAAGTCTGCTGAGAGCCCTAGTGCCTTTAATGAGGGGCTCTGCGAGGCTTATTGAACCTTTACTGTATTTAACCCTGAAACAGCTGAAAACCAATAAAGGAACTGCCTTCATCAGCCAGAGCACTAGTGACATCCACTGCAAACTACAGAAGCTGGAAGGATTTGCCAGAATAAATGCTGCCTAACTTCTTGAGGTAACAAACAAGGTTTTCATCAACCATGATATAGAAGAAAAATGTGAAACTGATTGGAAAATGCGATGGAAAGCTGACCTCATCACAGCAGCATGGACTACAGTGCTCTGTGACAAACTAAACCAGAAACCAACAGGTCAAGGGCCCCCTCATCCCCGATGCCCGGGACTACCAGGAAAAAAAGAGGCCTCCTCACCACCGAGACAAATATGCATTCTGCAAGGAAATTGGACATTAAAAAAAAATGAATGCCCTAAAAAGGTGAAGGGCCCCTTGAGGAGCCATCAGGCCCCTCCCCAGCTCCTCTCATGACAGTCAGCCAGGCTGGTTTGTTTGCTGACTAAAGGGACCTGGGTTCCAAAGCCCCTGAGGGGCCCATGGTCCAAATGATGGGGGGGGGGCACAGTTTCCAGTTCCCTGTCAACACCAGATCAGAACATCCAGTGGTTAATAGTCCAATAGCCGCCCCCCCCCATAACCAACATGTTGACATAATTGAAACAACAGAAAAAGTCTCCCAGCAGACATTTTTCACCTCCCCCACAAATGTACTTTGGGGCCAGACTGTCCAGTTCCACTGCTGGTTTGGGTCCCCCTCAGCAAACTCAGAACATATGAGGGTAAAATACCAACCTCTTAGCTAATTTTCTCCCTGAAAATGCCCCAAGAAAAAGAATAGAGAATGTTTGAGAGGCATAAAGGGGTTCCATCAGCCTAGAGATTACAGTCCAGTGGCCCACGGTCAGGGCCGAGGACAATCCACCTGAAATGTCTACCAGTACCCAATTCCCCGCTGGCCCTGGAAGAAATCCAGCCCCATTTAAAGAGACTTCAACAATATGCTGTTATCACATTGTGCCAGTCCCAGTGAAACACTCCTCATTTGCCAGTCAAAGAACTTGAAACCCAGGACTACCAATGAGTACAGGACTTGCAAGTCATCCACCAGGCCACAGCCACCTTACATCCCCCCACACTTAACCCGTATACTCTTCTAAGTTTGCTTCCAGTCACTGCAGCCTGGTTCAAATGATTAGACTTAAAGGATGTTGTTTTTAGTACCTGTCTGGCTCCTGGGAGCCAAGAACTGTTTTCCTTTGATTAAGCACCATCCAGAAGGGAAAAGACTGTTGTGAGCAGGGAAAAAGGAGGAAATCCAAACTATTTCTGCCAACCGGAGAGCCCCTCAGGAATTTCTGAGAGCAGTAGGGTTCTGTCACATTTGGATTCCAAACTTTGCTGTTGCAGCAAAACCCCTTTGTGTGGGGAAAAAACCAACAACAACAGGCCTTTCAGCAACTTAAAAGGCAACTGTTAAAAAGCCTTCCACCTTGAGTGTCTCAAAAAGAAGGAAGACAGCAGTGTTCTGGTCCAGCAACCAACATCAGGCTTACTGTATGAGAACTTTCATAAACAGCTGAAGGTGGTACATACCTTGAATCCAGTCACCCTGCTGCCACACAGTGATGAGTCACTGATCTGGGACTGTGGAAAAATGCTGATGCAAATCCACTCAGGGAGGCCAGACTTAAAGTAAACCATGGGTCGACTTTGTTGCAGAGGTCACCTAGGATGTGGCAGTTGCCCTGGGCATCACTGGGAAGCTGCATTCTGCATACAGGCCACAGAGTTCAGGCAAATAAATAGGGCTAACAAACTTGGATTAAAAAATAGATTTCAGGTAAGGTTCAAGCCTTAACCTTAATCTTGTTTAAAATTACACCCATTTCGTCTGCAGAACCATTTTGTCCCTCCAGGAAAGTCCCTTTTCATTAGCAAACATGGGTAAAAACCTAAAACTGCTACATTCCAGTTAGCGAATTGGCTTTCTCTTTTTCCCCTCTCCTTCTGTTTATACTCTGCTCAAGGTTGCAGTCCTAGCTAAAATGCAACATCTGAAAAGAAAAACTGTAACTCTTTAAAGTCTAGGCCACTGTAAATCTTAGATAGGTGATTTTGTTTTTTATTTCATTAAAAAATGTACAAAATTGGCCGGGCGTGGTGGCGCATGCTTGTAATCCTAGTACTTTGGGAGGCGGAGACTGGAGGATCCGGGTTCGCGGCCAGCCTCAGCTCTCTCTCCCTGTCTCTCTCTCTCTCTCTCTCTCTCTCTCTCTCTCTCCTTAGTGAGGCCCTCTGCAACTTCGTGAGACCCAGTTTCAAAATAAAGTATAAAAAATAGGGCCGGGGGCGTAGCGCGGAGGTAGAACGCCCCTGCGTTCAATCCCCGGTACCGCAAAAAAAAAAAAAGAAAAAATGTACAAAATTGCTTCGAAATGTAGTCAAGAAGGGAATGATGGCAGAAAGGAACCAGTATGTAGGAATGAGAGGGAGATGTAAAGAAGATACATGAGTATGAGAAATTTTGGTAAGGAAGAATAAAAGGAAAGGAGAATATTTTAGAGATAAAAAGTATCTTGTATGGTAAATTAAAGTTTAACCTAAGATTGTCCCAAATGGGAAAGAAAGGAATAGGATAATATCAGAAGGCTAAAAGCAAGTCGCAGAAGGTTTGAGTAAATCGCAGAATGTGGAGGATGAAGCTTATGAAAAGAATATTGCATGTGTGATAAAGATTAGTTATATTACAAATTATTCAAAAGATTTACAGTGAGGTTCTATTAAGATAATTTCATGTGTTTTCTACTGTCTCTGTTTTCTATGGTTATCTTATTAATCCCTGGGTTCTAAATTTCACTTCAAAAGTGAAGGTTAACTCCTGTGTAACTGTAATGCTATATTTATGCTTCCCAAATGTTAAAAATGCATAAATGGTTCTTAGACAAAACACCAGTCATTTTAGCTCTCCCAGTCCATCACAGCCACCTGAAGCCAGCAGCCTGGAGCCAACAGCCCCAGAGATGACCCACGAGACTGCTCATGAGAAATCTGAAAAGTCAAGAAAGCTGATCCTGAGGAGGACGACTCGCCCTCCTACAGCCACACTCAGAAGCTGACAAGACGGTACAGACAAAAGGCTGAAGAGCACCACATCTCAGGCCACAAAATTGGATTCTAAATTTTATGTCATAAGTGCTTTAAGACTGACTTTTTTAGGGTATTTACAGTGGTTTTAATTTTAACACTTAGGTGTCTACCCAATTGACTTTGAATTGTTAAAATGAAAAAAAAAATGGCAATTCTCATCCTGTGGGGAGGACTAATAGGGTTGTTTCAGTCAGTCTCTGCAATCTTCACCATTAATGTATCCAAAATTGTCAAACCTATTGTTGTCAGATTTGATGTATGTCAGATTATGTCTTGTGGCAGCTTGGAAAACCAGTGACAGTTATCCCAGGCTGACAAATATTACTAGCCTTGTCTCAAAGACAAAAAAGAAGGAAATGTTGGAAGCCTTCTTATTCATCAGCTCTAAGGTCACCTCGGTCCCACTTGGGAGGGGCACAAACTGCCCACCTGAGGACCAAATGGGACTCATAAGCAGGGACCCTGATGATAAGCAGGGACCCTGAAAATACCCTGTTTACCCTTTCCTTCCCTGATTCATCTGTGACTACCTTGATGTTTTTCTCTGACTCATCCCATGACTGCTTTGCTGTTTCCTGTGATTAATCATTCCTACAATGTTTTGGTTAAAACCCTCAACAAAAGAAAGACACTGGTGTAAGGAAAGCAAGGAAGATCTCTTTCCTCTCCAACCGCCCATGCTTCCAAAAATTATTCTGTCTCTTGTCATTCATGTGAGATACTTCTAACCTAGTCAATCAATCAACATCAACACCATCTGTGATAGAATTCTGTACAGGCAACCTAGAAGTTTTCTTCTTATACCAATTAAGTAAGGATTTAATTGAATGCTCATCTACTTTTATTTTTCCCTAAAGACATCATGAATGACTAGATAGCATCATATGTCTAGAATACTGTTATGACTGCTTTGTGCTGTTATTACAACCATCTCATCTAACTGCATTTGTTCATTGACACCATTACTATACCCTGCTACTTTAGGATAACATTATCTACATTACATTTAGGAAGGCCAATGTGATAGTTATGCTTGTTGCTGTAATCTGGCCTACAGAGAAGGAAAAATAGAGAGATAAATTTAAGGATGCTGGGACTTCTCTCAAAAATTCATTACTTATAGTTTTAGTAAAAGGCTGAGCTTTTACTAAAGAAGGCTGAGCCTTCTCTGAGTGAATCTTACTGTAATAAATCCCCTTTTAACATTTCAGTCTTTTTCAGTTGTTGGATACTTTCCTGTATGGTATACCAGGGCAGTTTTTTTTTTTTTTTTGCGGTACCAGGGATTGAACCCAGGGGCGTTCTACCTCCGCGCTACACCCCTGGCCCTATTTTTTTATACTTTATTTTGAAACCGGGTCTCACGAAGTTGCGGAGGGCCTCACTAGGTAGAGAGAGAGAGACAGGGAGAGAGAAAGAGAGAGAGAGCTGAGCCTGGCCGCAAACACGGATCCTCCGGTCAGTCTCTGCCTCCCAAAGTACTGGGATTACAAGTGTGCGCCACCACACCTGGCCCAGGGCAGTTTTAATGTTGCAATATTCGTTATTGAATGCTGACTTTTGGTTATGAGTCAGCCAACCAAAGAGTCAGAGGCCTTTCTGACCTCTTAAGATAAATCATTGAATCTTAGATCTTTGCTTAGTGATTCCTTATCAATAAATTTAGCCTGATTGAATGCGATGGTTTTTGTATCATTATACAATACTCTTAACATATATTCACATACATATTTCCCATATTTATGTCAATATAAATTAGAAAATCCATGAAGTACACTGTTGCACAGTATAGTCTTTTTGAATAGTTTGAATGCCATTCCTTGGGATTTGTTAAGGATTGAGTCTAATTGAGGTCTATAAACTAAAAGTGGTAATGGAGGGGTAGATCTTGAGGAGAATTGGCAGAGGTTTGCGAGGAAACTACCTTAATAGAGGCCATTACAATTTTCTCAGGCAAAGCATAGTTAACTTTCTAAGGCAGAAGTAAAAGGGCTGCTTCTACTGGTTCTACTGGTATGGAAAACTTGGCATAATGTTTGATGCCCTAGATCAATTGGATCTTCCCATATGTTCCCACTACAATTGTCATTCCTTACCAAGATACCCTGTGAGGTCAGAAGTTGAGCTGGTGTTTCAGTTCAGCCACTTTCTAGAGGAAACTCTGAGTTTGGTTTTCAAAAAGTTTAGCTCTATCACTCTAAGAATTCAAGATTTATTTCAAGGCAGTTATACAAGCCTTTAGATTATTTCCTTCAGGTAAGAGTTTGACCTGAGATTTGAAGCCCTGAGTTTATTATTTATTGCATTCACTTTCTCTAGTGCAATTATGAATAATCAAGCAATCGCATTATATTCTTCAGTTTTTAGCTTGACTAAAATGTTCTAAAGGTATCAAAACAGGGCCACCAATTTTTTCCCTTCTATTGTATTTGATTAAGAGTATTGAATGGTAATATTTTGTATAACTATATTGCCACACCAATTCATGGAGTACCTGTACTTTCTACGTTAGTGAAAATAGTGTTACTCTTGCCTTTATGTTTAATAATTTTATAGAAGCAATTCTCTAAAACTTTCAGACAAAGCTTGAAAATACTTTCATGAGATTGTATTCCTCTATAACTACTTGGGTGGCTCATTGTGTCAACTGGATTACAGAACAAAACCTGCAGTATAGATAATGATGATGACACATGGATACATAGATAGACCTAGTTGAGTCCATATGTATGGATTTATTGCAATAAATCAGTGTATATGCTTGTGGGGATGGATAGGAAAGATTGACATCCATAGAACAGACTGTTTCAGGAAAATGTGGTGTGCAAGAAACCGCTGCTAAAGACGGAAGTTTGACTGAAGATAGAGAAGGAAAACCCAAGATTTTAAAAAGTGCAATTTATTAGGGCATTATGGACAAAAGCATGGAATAGACAGCAACAAGACAGGGAGATCTCCAAATACCAAGGCAGGAAAATTTTTCATATGTTAAGGTTGACAATGGTGGGCCAGGACCAATGGAGCCCTCCAATTTGTCTCCAAACTCATTGAGATAGTGGGGGGAATAACACATATCAGTCCTAGGGGTTGTCATTGGGTACTGTCCAATGTCCTAGTATCTGGTCACAGGTTTTCTCAGAGGAAGCAGGTGGGAGATGAATGAAGCAGCGGGCCACCGGCCAACAGTTTTCCCCCAGCCCAGACTCATGGGAGCAGAATTTTAAGTTTCATCGAATGTTTGGTAAAGAAATACTTAAACCATGAAGATGAAAGAAGATTATAAAACCTTGCCGGGCATGGTGGTGCACACTTGTAATCCCAGTACTTGGGAGGCTGAGACAGGAAGATTACAGGTTCACAGCCAGCCTCAGCTACTTTGTGAGGCCCTCCACAACTTAGTGAGACCCTGTTTCAAAATAAGGAATAAAAAATTGGGCTGGGGGTATAGCCCAGAGGTAGAATGTCCCTGGGTTCAATCCCCAGTGCTGCAAAAAATATTATAAAACCTTAAAATTTTTAATCTTTAGAGAAAGAAGAGTAAGCTTGCAACAGTATATGTTTTAATTCTATTTCTTTCAGCTCCATTTCCTTTCCCTTTAATAAACAGCAGAGTGTACCTCCCATCACTGGGCACTGAGGTCTCAGGGCACCATGGAGATTGCTTCTCCACTTGCTCAATGCAAAGATTTTTAAAATAGTCATTTCTACTAACTGTGAAAACAATTTTGTTCAGAGTGTCGGAATTGAGGAAGGTACATAAAAATCAAGTGTATGTGTCCAACAGTCATTATTTTTATTTTACTCTTGAGGCTTCTTAGTAAGATTGATTATATTTTTATCCTATGGTATAAAATGTATAAGGAGTACTACCATTTTGATGAAATATAGTTTTGGCATTGATAAGCTTTTCTTATATATAATAGATTGTACATTTGATAAAATTTTAATTATCAATTCTTAATTAGAAAGCCCAAACCCATATGTAACTTTTGATTAAGTGTGTCATTTAATAAAGTAATATTTTATGACTTTTAAAAAGTAGAAAAATCTAAACGAAAAGATTTTGCTTCTGAACAATTGAAATAATATTTATGAACTTTGATGCATTCTTTCATATACTTTGAAAAATTATACACATGAGATTTAAATAAGTCAATCCAATTTATTTTTCTCTATGATATCTTTAAATATATCACTTAAAAGAATATAATAGCTTTTAAGTATTAAAAATATCCTTCTATAAATACAAATATCCTTCCTGATTACTTTTAATTTTAAGTATAGTTTGAGAAAGAAAAATTGCGAGCTCAATTGATCATATTTGGAAAGTAACTAAAACAAAATTGTAAAGGTGAACAACTGTGTAAATTGGCAGTGGGAGTCTATATTACTTTGCTAACTACTCTAAAAATATCATGGACAGGGTGATGTGAAGAGCAGAAATATATATTTTTTAGTTTAGACTAGAAGTCCAAGATCAAGGTTTTGGCAGGTTTTTTTTTTTTTTGGACTTTTATCTTGTCTTACAGGTGGCCACATTTCTCTGGGTCTTTATATAGCTACCCTCATTATGTGTGTTGTCTGTGCCCTAATTGTCTTTTTTTTTTTTTTGCGGTACTGGGGATTGAATGCAGGGGTGTTCTACCTCCGAGCTACACCCCCGGCCCTATTTTTTATACTTTATTTTGAAACCGGGTCTCACGAAGTTGCGGAGGGCCTCACTAGGTAGCTGAGGCTGGCCACGAACCCTGATCCTCTGGTCTCCACCTCCCAAGTACTGGAATTACAAGCGTGCGCCACCACGCCCAGCCCTAATTGTCCTTTCTTTTAAGGACACCAGTTAAACTTATTTAGGGCCCCCTTCCATAACCTCATTTCACACAAATGCAGTCACATTTTTAGGAACTAGGGGTTAGTACTAAAATTTAAGAATTATGAGGGGGCACAATTTAACATACAATATATATAGTATCAATATTTGTAACAAGATATTGTTGGTAAATTTAGAAAAAAGAAATCAATCACTTTAATCATAGTGATTGTTAATAGTAAAACAAATAGAGAATTTCATAAAAAAATGAGAATGCAATTGAAGCAGAGAGATGGGATACTACTTATTTAACATTATCTGTGCATCAAGATCAATTTTAATGTAGGATATATTTGTGAGCTGTGTAATTAACCAGAAAGATGAAAAATATCAATGAAAGAAGCAAATTTATAAACAAAAGACTCTGTAAGGGAATGAAAACTCAGTACCTAAAATTCAATTTTTTGATATTTGACTCAGCAAGAATTATTTCTGTAAATTTTAAAACTACTTATTTGCTTCTGATGGCTACTTTACATTTATAATTTATTGACTGAACTTTGAAGTATTAATGCAATATGCCTCTCATATTCCATTTGGGCTGCTATAACAATAATACCTTAGACTGGGTAATTTATAAAAATAAAAATTAATTGCTAAGAGTTCTAGAGGCTGGCAAATCCAAAATCAAGGCATCAGCGGATTTGATATCTGATAAAGACTTGTTCCTCAGGAATGGTGCATTCTCTCAAGGTAAATGGGCTAGAGTACTTCTTCAAGCCCCTGGCAAAGGGTATTAATTCTATTCATAAGACCTTTGCCTGAAACCAACCTTTTGGCCATAGTGAAGTTTAAACAGATGACTTTTGGTTTATTATTTTTAAGACTGGCAAGTTCAAGATAAAGGGCAAGCATCTGGCAAGGGTCTTTTTGCATGGTGTGAAGCAGGACAAGAGAGAGAACCCACTTGAGAAAAATTCCATGCCATTTCCTCTCTCAGAAAAGGGCCGATCCAGACACTCTTACGAGAGTTTCCCCTCCCTTCATATGGCCTCTTCTCTCCAAACTATTCATTCACTTCTCTAGATAAATCTCTTATGCTCCTTCTATCTGTGTTTCAGGTGGTGAGTATTGTATTTGGCCTGGATACTTCTTCCCTCATGTACCTGTTGTAAACTTTGTCATTGGTGCCTAAGTGAAACACAAGGTGGGGTGTGGGTCTAAATTGGCAAAGTAAATTATATCATAAAGGTATAATAATGGTCAGAGGCTACTTTCTATTGTGCTTGGGGTAAATGGGGATAAGTTCAATCTAGTCTCCAGATAACACTGCTGTTCTGTACTGCAGATGGGAAGGGAATATCCATATTTCCTTTCATGAGGGCTGGCCCAACTTCCCCTCCCAATTCTTCCCAGACTGATTTATTCTTTCTTCCTTTCATCCTTCCTTTCTTTCTTCTTTCTTTCTTTCCTGGGGATTGAACCCAGGGATATTCTACCTCTGAGCAACACGCCTAGCCCTTTTTATTTTTATTTATTTTTTTTTCGGAACTGGGGATGGAACCCAGGCACATTCTACCTTCAAGCTACACCCCCAGCCCTATTTTTTTATTTTTTTATTTTGAAACAGGGTCTCACTAAGTTGCAGACAGCCTCACTAAGTAACTGAGGCTGGTGGCGAACCTAGATCCTCCGGTCTCAGCCTCCCAAGTACTGGGATTACAAGCGTGCGCCACCACGCCCGGCTTTTATTTTTTATTTTGAAACAGGATCTCACTGAGTTGCTGAGGCTAGCCTTGAAATGATGATCCTTCTATCTCAGCCTCCCCAAGTTTACAATGAACTGCTCATTTCTAATCTAACTGCCTAATGCCTTTACAAAACAAACTTGTGTCTTCTAAATCTCATTGTTCTGTCTGATGAATTTTAAACAATAAGTAATATTCCCATTTTCCATAGAGTAGAAGAAATGATAATAGAATTGAGTTTGAACTCTTGCATTTATACTTCCTTCTTTACTGTAGTTCAGGACAACATTTATTTCAGTATCCAAATAGTTCATTCATTAATAAAAAGAAAATTAATTTGAGTTTTAATTTGAGAGTCTTATTTCTACTGTAGCATATTGAAAGTAGTCACTCATATTCAAATAGCAGCTGCTGACATGTCAGGAAGAATTTGAAAAATTCATAATTTATGTAAGTTGTTTACCTCATTCTTTATTGCAAAAGATATCTGCATAAAAAATTCTTGTTTCTCCAGAATTCATCTGTGATGGCTGTTTTGCCACCTGAAATTATAATTTTCTGTCTGTGGCATCAACATTGGTAGGTTTAGAAAGAATGAGACTTGCCAAAATGCTTATATTTTTATAAAACTAGTACTACTTTTATAGTTCCTTCCAAACTCTTCCTGGTAGTAATATTTCCATGACACTGTTACAAAATTCCTCAGTAATATATACTTGAGACAATTTAAAGCTTTATTATCCTCAAAATTTACAGATGATAGTTAATGCCCCTTATAACTGATATTTATGATGCAATGTCTTATCATATAAAATATATTTAAACATTTGCAACATATCTCTTTCTTGATCTTCTCAGTAATATTCCTAAGTAGGTGTTATTTTCTTTACTGATGAAGAAATTGAGGCTATGGCATGCATCTCCTTATGTATGTGAACCCTTGAACTTCTGCTAATAAAATTCAAAATCTGTCAAACATCAACTTTTGGGAATTAAAAATTAAAGAAATGCAATGAAGAAATAAAGATAAAAATCCAATCAATTTTTCTTTATTTATTGCATTTCTTTGAAAAAGACTGTTTTATGCCTATTATTGTATCCTAGCATCAGACACAGGCTTTTTTATTAAACATAAATGTAGCATATGTACTTATCTTTGGAAGGTTTAAAGAGCATGTTATATAAACTATGGTGTTTTGGAGAGTAAAATGTTATTAAAATAAACCATAAAAGCTGCTTCTCTGTGAATAAAATTATCTTATTTACTTTAGAATAAATATTTGGAAGTATAAACTAAACTAGTAATTATGTTGGAAGCTATGTGAAAACAAGAACTCATAAATCTTTAAAAATAATAAAATCTACTTCAAATCCTGCTTATGACACTTTTGTTTTGTTCAACCTGTAAGTTAACTTCCAAAAAATATAGTTTTGAATCCAAACACTGTCTTTTAACACTGTGTAGTAGAAATCATCTTAAAAGCCATAGAACAGATGCATTACTTTAAACTCTGCAACTTCCTTCCAATGGTATTTGAAAAACTGGAACTTACTCAGGGTCCCAATTACACAGCAAGTGAGTGATCCTTAGCACAGAGACTGAACATAATGGAGCAGATGCTGAGCCACTGTGTGGTGTCACCTGTCCCGTGGGGACAGTGACCAAAACTAGCAGAAGGCTGACACTCTGCTAATGATCCATTTCTTGACTTAGGTGCAAGTTTCATTGCCATACTTACTTTGTAAAACTTTTTTTTTTAATGAAGAGTTAGGATTTGGGACCATATATATTTTACCTATCTATAAAAATGAGGCATATAAGAATTTGGTAGAATTTAAATATTCTCATAGAGCCGGGTGTGGTGGCGCACGCTTGTAATCCCAGTACTTGGGAGGCTGAGACGGAGGATCCAGGTTTGCGGCCAGCTTCAGCTACTTAGTGAGGCCCTTCGCAACTTAGTGAGACCCGGTTTCAAAATAAAGAATAAAAAAAATAGGGCTGGGAGTGTAGCCCGGAGGTAGAATTCCCCTGGGTTCAATCCTTGGTACCACAAATATATATATATATATATATACATACTCATAGCATTCATATATGTACCCATTTTTAAAAGATTAAATAAAGAACAGAAAATATAGAAACATTTATCAGGTCTTTCTCTTAAATTTCTACAGTATGAGATATCTACTATTTTTTCTGTTTCTATTGATTTTCCCCTAATTTCTCCTGGTATAATCAATAATATAAATCTAAAATAAAATAAGATAAATTAATAAGAATAAACTAAAAATAATTATTTGTAAAATGTCTTGTTTACAAAATTAGCTCCTAATTCTTCCTTATAAGTAGATGCATTAATATTTAATTTGCCTTAGTTGGTCTTTTTGTCATCTTGATCTAAACCATGAAAAGCAGGAAATAAAGATGTATAAGGCACCAACAGAAAAACAGAATTATTTTCATCTTTCATGGTCTTATATTGTGATTAAAAAATAGGAATGATGCTGAAACAGAAGCTTGAAGTTTTTATTCAATCTTTTCTTGGAATATGAATGTTTAATTGTCTTCATTATTGTCAGTTTTAAGGCATAGTCTATTTAGTTTTATTTGAACACATTGAACTTGACACATTTCTTTATAAAGATGTTTGTGAACTGAATCTTCCCCTGATAAGACATTTTTCAGCTTTTAATTTTTAAGAAAAACAAAATCTGAATTAGTTACCCAAATTTAAATGTCAAAATATTTCCCATAAGCTTCTAGATTTGTCAATTGTTTCTTTTTGTCCCAATGAATTCTGAATCTACATTGACACAATTTTAAATTGTGTTTAACCTGAATTGTATGTTTACCCATTAAGCTGTACTGGTTGTCTCTAGTTCATTATAGTCCTTACCATGTACCAGTAACTGTTTTGATTACCTGGTTATTTCCCTTTGCTCATTTCTATTGGCTTCTTCTCTCTAGACATCTGACATTGTACAATGTCATAGACTATACAGGTAATTTGTTTGTCTGCTTAAGTTGCCACAACAAAATATCACCCACTGGTCCCCCTTAACATCAGAAATTTGTTTTCTCACAGTGATGTAGGTTAGAAGTCCATGATCAAGATACAATAAAATTCAATTTCACTTTTCCTGGTCAGTAAGTGCCTACCTTAGAGCTGTGTCTTTAGAAGCCCTTTCCTTTTTGCCTGCAGAGAGAGAGAGGGAGAGAGAGTGATCCCTGAAATTTCCCCATTTTTTTAATGGATAACAGCTTTGTAAGATCAGATCCCAGTGCTTTTGCTTCACTTAACTGACACCCCTACAAAGGCCCTATCATGAAATAGTCACATCAGGGCAGCTTTCAATATATGAAATTGAATGTGTACACAATGTCATCCTTAAATTTATATTATTTAATTTTTGTTCCTCACTAATAACTCTTTTAACATTTTTTCCAGTTACGTTTTGGTTAAATATGTCAAATGCTTGATGGCATTTTAAACCTAAATTTTCTAGTCATCACTTGGCTCAACTAACATTTATTGTACCACTCAATGTCCAAATATGGTTTTTGCGTTAGAAAATCTCACAAATAAAGAGGGAGAAAAAAAGCCTAGTCTCAGAGGTGTTATAGTCTAATGAACAGGCGAGAACAAAACAAATAAAATGTATAACATTTAACAGGTAATAAGTAATACGTACTGTGGAAAAATAAAGAAGGGAAAGGATATAAAAAATAATGAAAGTGGAGTCAAGGTCTACAATTTAAAATACAGTTACCAGGCCGGACGTGGTGGCGCATGCTTGTAATCCCAGTACTTTGGGAGGCGGAGACCGGAGGATCCGGGTTCACAGCCAGCCTCAGCGCTCTCTCTCTCTCTCTCTCTCTCTCTCTCTCTCTCTCTTCCTGTCTCTCTCTCCCTGTCTCTCTCTCTCTCTCTCTCTCTCTCTCTACCTAGTGAGGCCCTCCACAACTTCGTGAGACCTGGTTTCAAAATAAAGTATAAAAAATAGGGCCGGGGGTGTAGCGCGGAGGTAGAACGCCCCTGGGTTCAATCCCCGGTACCTCAAAAGAAAAAAAAAATACAGTTACCAGGAAACATATCTGTGAACAGCAATATATA
>PVJS01048642.1:0-14976 GCA_004027185.1 Glis glis
TGTACATACACAAACCTATAAGACTCAATCACTATCTGGAGCATGAAAGGGAGGGAAGGAGGAGGGAATAGGGTGGGATTGGAGGGAGGGCTAAATGTGCAATGTGTGCATGTATGATGTTCATACCCTGACATATATCAAAATGTATAATTATAATTTACAATGCACCAATAAATGAACATAAAAAGTTAAAAAAAAATTCTAAATCTACTACTCACCACCTGTGTGACCTAGACACTTTCCTTCCCCCCTCTGAAACTCATTTTCCCCAAGCCCCTATTCAACAGGTGCACAGTTTCAGTTGTAACAAGATGAGTAAGTTTTAGAGATCTGCTATACAATGCTGTGCCTATAGTTAACACTACTATATTGTTCACCTAAAAATGTTAAAGGGTAGATCTCTTATGTTCTTACCACAATAATAATAGAAAGAACAAGCATTCCTATTTCATAGACTTACTGTGAGAAATTCAAGGCTTATGAATGGGATCTACACTCTAGGGCAGAGTTTAGCCCTAAGATGGTGGTCAACACCAGTCAAGACTCTTTGGTTTGGGAGGCACAGGAACCCATTCACCCTAGATCCATGAAAGGCTTACTTTAAGGACACAATACACAAGAACATAGTGCTATGGTATGTCCTCCCAAATTCATATGCTGAATGAATTTTCCCTAACCCCCAATGTAATAGTATCAGAGATGGGGCCTTTGACTGATAGGTAGGTTAGATGAGGTCCTGATGGTGGGGCCTCAAGATGGCATTAGTACTTTATAACAAGAGGAAGAGACACCAAAGAACTTGCTTCCTCTCTCTTCCTACTAACTGAGCACACAGTGAGAAGGCAGCCATTTACAAGCCAGGAAGACAGCCCTCTCCAGAAACCAACCAGGCTGGCATCCTGATGTCAACTTCCAGCCTCCAGAGTTGGGAGAAAATGACTTTCTGTTGTTTAAGCCACCCAGTCTTTGGCATTTTGTTATGGCAGCCTGGATAGACTAAGACACGCAGACACCCAGGAAAGAGCAATAAAGAGCAACTGGGACTTTGGGAGGAATTAAACTGGAAAATCAAAAATGGACACTACATTCAATGTCCACCAGGGACCACATGAGCACCCCCTATAGCATCTTCAGAACACTGAAGAACATTCAGAGTTCTCCAGATCAGCCTCCACCTTTTATCAGTATAACTGGCCTTACAACATAGGTTCCCCATGAGCGATGCAGATGAAAACCCACCTTCTCTTTAGCAGTTAGTATGTCCTTGCTTACCACATCACAAAGTCCTGGTAGGGCCGTCACATTTCTGTCACACTGACCTTTATTTTTAAAGGTCATGCTGAAATGAAAAGTTTCTTTCAAATGGGACATTAATGTGGTGTGAAAGGGCATGGCATCGTTCCACCACAATCTGGCACCCAGAGCCAGGGATGAATGTCTGTCCTCGCAAAGCCTCAGTTTCCTTAGAATTCCCAGCTCTTCAGTGTGATTTGCCTCCTAAGTAATTGATCT
The DNA here is from genome assembly GCA_004027185.1 of Glis glis. Classification (NCBI taxonomy): domain Eukaryota; kingdom Metazoa; phylum Chordata; class Mammalia; order Rodentia; family Gliridae; genus Glis; species Glis glis. Next base: position 1,513 of record PVJS01048642.1, read on the forward strand.
ACACCTTTCCCATGGCATAAGCAAGAACAAAGAAAAAAAAAAGCTTATCCAAGGAAAGGAACAAAGACATTCTTCTCTGCTTCATAGGTGTGTCCTGCTAGAGAAAATACCATCTTATGATCAGGCAAGATCCTGTGCTCTCTTTCTACCTTTGAGCTTTGAGGAGAAAAATATTTCAGAAAGCAAATGAAGAGCAACTGTGCCATTGGGATGACTGAAACTGGCAAATCAAATAGGTGCTGCATTGGATGTCCAACAGGGGCCATGTGAGCTCCCCCTACAGCACCTCAACACTTCCCTGTGAGCCTTCAGATAAATAAATACAAGCCTATATATTTCTGATCAAGCCAGATGGAAAGGAGGAGTTGGAAGGAAAATTTTCTAAGCTTCGACTTCCTTAATTTTACTTTATTTCTTCTGATAAGACCTTCTAGAGGACTCGGATTCACCTAAGCTTATCTGTAGCTCTGTATGTGTGTGTGTATGTGTGTATGTTTGCCACAGGGTACATACATGTATTTGGGTATAATGGAAAGTGTTCAGGTGACAGTTCATAGAAAAATGGAAAGTTTTCTCTACATCGGAGGAGCCATTAGGAAGAAAACAGTGAACATGGATGCTCCATCCAATTGAAAGCACTTCAGTGAGATTGTTTCTAGTCTAGCTCTATTATAAATAAAGCTGCCGTGAACATTCCCATACATGTCTTCATCTGGCCATATACATTTGTTACTTGAGTAAATACTTAGAAGTGAAATGGCTGAATTTCTATGGGACAGGATGAATCTTGTTAAAAATTTGCTAAACTATTTGCCAAAGTGGTTGTAAAATTTTAATTCCCATCTGCTGTGTATGAGCGTTCTAGTCACTGCACATTCCTACCAATGTTGATATTGTCTTTTTAATTATGGGCAATCTAAGACATATGTAGAGGTATCACAGTATAATTTTAATTTGTATTTCCTTGATGCCTAACTATATTGAGATTCTTATGTGTGCCTATTTCCCCTCCTTTTATCTCCCAAGGGGAAGTATCTATTCAAATTTTCTATTTTTAAGTCATATACCTACTTCATATTGAAATTTGAGAATTATTTGTGTATTCTGGATATAAGATCTTCAAAAATGTGAGATTTTCAAACATTCTGTCCATGCCAACAGTAACTTTCAAAGAACTGAAGTTCTTAATTTTGTAAAGTCCAAATTATGTTTTTCTCTTATAGATCATTCTGTTGGTGGTATGTCTAAGACATCTTTGCCTAACCCAAGGACCCAAAAAATTGCTCCTATATTTTCTTGTAGAAGTTTTCTAGTTTTGTCTTACATTAAGGTCTGTGACTCTTATGGCTTGTTCCGTGATGTAATTAAGGTTATTTTTTTAACAATTTAATTATCTTAAGTCTTGGTCTTAAGCTTCCTTTGTTGGAATTGGAGCAACATTTACTCTAGGGCTAATTTTGCCTCATTAGTGAGACAAAACTCTTCTGAATACTCTATCCCAAGACTCTGTAAATTAAGAGATTTCTACTCTGCCTGGTGGGAAAGGGAACTATTTCTAGCCTTGTGTGAGTTCTGAGAATGATTTCCTGTAGTACTTTTTGGGTAGTTCATTCCCCAATCTCAAAGAAGTTTCTCTTTCTCTCTCTCTCTCTCTCTCTCTCTCTCTCACACACACACACACACACACACACACACACTGATCAATAATCCGCTCAAGATTCAAAAGCAACCTTCTGCAGATATCTGGAGTTCTCTTTTTGTTGGGCTCCCCTTACTCCAATATTCTGTCCTGAAAACTCTGCTTTAGCCTCTCCAAATTGCTGGCCCTGTCTCTTCATTCAGGGATATTGCTGAGATCTACTAGAATCCCCTCCTCATACTGCGGCCTAGGAACTTTCCAGCCAGTAAGTGAGGCAATCATGGAACCTGCCTCATTTGGTTTCCATGTCTCAAAGATAGCTGTTGTTCACTGTCTATTATCTGATATTTTCAAAACTAGTGTTTTATGTATTTTGTGTTTGTTTTTTAACTGTTTCATGAGGGATGATAAATACAGTCTTTGCTATTCCACATTGGTCAGAAGAATGAGTCTCCCACAGTATGATTTCTGAGAAATTCTACAAAGCAACAATCTTTCCTGTCTTAAGAAAGTCAACTATTTGAAAGCCTACCCTAAGTATAGACAATAACTTTCTCAATTTGATTCATCTGCAAACTTTTTCTAGAAGAATTTTTTATTTATTTACATTTCTCTTTCCTCCATGGAAGTTGGCCTTTAGATTTCTGCAAGATTGTGGTTCATTGATTCATTTACCAAATATTTGTTAAGCAGCTACAGGTATTGGGGTCAGGTGAATGTGTTAGTGAAAAAAGGGACAAAATTCAAGACCTTAGAAAAGTGTCTTATATATGCAACTGCTAGAAATAAGTGTTTTCCATGTACTAACTTCAATCCATGTAGCAACCCTATTAAGCAGTAATAGTTAATGTCCTTCACTATTAACTTAAAGATGGGGTAACTGAGACAAAGAGAGTAACTTATTCAAGGTAGCAAAGTTATTGTAACTATGAGAGTCAGAGTTGGGATTCAATCCAGGTGGGTTAGGTCCAGAATCTTTGCCCAGGACCACTATGTGGTATTCCCTTTACACATGTCAACAGAACAGTTTATCAGAACACAATGGGATTCCTCCATGCCACAGTGGAAGATTAAACTGAGTGAGAAGATAATGATAGAATGTGCTCTCTTACAGAGTGGCCCACTCAATGCATTGAGGCAGAGAACTGTGCAGTAGTCTGGGAAAGAGCATTTCAGGCAGAGGTTGCAACAAGTACAAAGGTCCTGAAATAGAAATGTGTGAAACCCTCAGGGAGTAGAAGGAAGCTGGGAGCAGTGGGAAAAGGGAAGGATAGTGTATTACTTAGCTTTTTTATTGCTGTGACCAAAACACCTGATAAGAACAACTTAGAGGAGGAAAGGTTTATTTGGTTCCCAGATTCAAAGGTTCAGTCCATAGTTGGTCAGCTCCAAGGCAGAAACACCATGGTGGCAGAGCATGGTGGAGGACAGCTACTAAGCTCATGGCAATGGGGAAGCAGAGAGAGAGGAAGGGACCAGGGACAGATATAGTCCCCAAGGCCATGCCCCCCCATGACTTACCTCCTCTAGCCATACCCTACCCGCCTATAGTTACTACCCAGTAAGTTCATTCATATTATTAATCTGTCAATGGATTTATCCACTGATGAGGTCAGAGCCCTGATTCAATTATTTCACCTCTGAATTCCATATATTCCACATATCTGCATTGATAACACATGAGCTTTTTCTGGGGGACATTCCATATTTAATCTATAACATATGGGTAGTTGGGAGATGGTACTAACGTGAATTCTGTAAAATGCCTACCACAATGTTTGGCACATGTTATATGCTCCCTAAATATTGGATATCATTATTATTTTCATCACTGCTGTTAGTCTATGAGTACTCTGGGAGAAAAATGACTTGAGAGGAAAGACCCATCATTTGGGTTGATCACAAAAGCCTTCTTGGAAGGTGAGTTTTTAAGAATACTTCTCACCCTTTTCCAAGTGACACAATCAGACCTCTTTTGTCATATCCCAGGTATGGGGATGAATGGACCTCGTAACTTGAGGAGATGACCCAAAGCTATACACTTAGATATTAGCAATGTCATAGAAAATGAATTAAAAATCATTTTCTTCTAGATGAGTGTTCTTTGGCCAGATCTGAGACCCTTCCTGTTGGCCCTTTGATCTCAAAATCTCTCCAATCCTGGCTCCCCGCCTTTTTTAGATATTGAAAGAAGCTATCAATTGAAGATGATCATCTGGGCTTTAAACCAAATGGAGCAAATTAAATCACAGGAAAAAATAAGTGGCCTCAACATGGATAAGATTCCATCTGTACCATTTTAACATAATAGGGAGAGCTTTTCTAAAAGTCCAAAAGGCACTGAGTAGCAGAGAAGGGAGAATCATCTCTGATGTAGAAGTGTTCTCTGTACTTATATGTAGGAGACCTTGGCAGCTCATCACATGGGGATCAGGTACGCTCTGAAGTCGCCAGGTTGAAAGAACAAGGCCATGAGCAGAATTCTTGCAAAACACCACACAGGTTTACAGAAATAAATATCTAGTCAACTTTCTCAGGCAATGCTCAACCTCTAATCACTTTGACCCTCTTTGCTTGTGACATGGGATGGCTGATTTTCCTGGGCTGACTTTTCAATCTGTTAGAAGGAAGGGAAGGAAGAGAGCTCAGAGTAAGTAGCCCACTCTGCTGCCTATACCATAACCTCCAGGGGAGTTTGTAAAAATGCAGACCTTGGCCCTACCCCAGACCATTGACACAGAACCTCTAGGAGTAGCACCCCAAGGTCAAAGTCACCAGGTGGTTCTTAAACAAAGCAATTGCAAATGAGTCCTCAGGAACCCAAAAGTCTGCCCATGTTGAGATCCCCTCTCCAGGCAACTTCTGGCAAGTTTGTCAGGGTGAAGGTGAACTAGTGGTTCTCACCCTTCTCTTGGCATAGGATCACCTGGAGTACTTGAAAGACAGATACTGGGCCCCACTCCTGAGGTCCTTCAGCAGCCTTTAATGGTAATCTCAGTCTTGCCGTTTATTTTTCTTTCTTTTCACTTCTCTCCCAAGATCACTCTAACATGCAGCCAAGTTTGAGGACTGCCAGGTTACACAGCAGGGGCAGCAGAACCAGCAGCCACAGGGCCAGGCAGGCAGTGGGGATGAGTGAAGCAGACTGGTGGTGATGGAGACAAAGAAACTCAGGTCCATCCAAAGAGGGTGGCTTGTCCTCAGCCAGCCTCTCCCGCATTGTGGAAACTAAACCCATTCTTGCCAACCATTCTGATTTTTCAAGAGAAGTCAGAAATAAGGTTTTGAACATGAAATCTTCTGATTTTTAAAACTCTGCAAATGACACAAAACATGTAAGTCCCTGGGCACAGAACAGAATGCCCCTGTGGGGGTCTGCGGCTCAGAGATTGCCTACTTGGGACTTCTGCTCGCAATTTTGCAGCCTGAGGATAACACTAGGAGGTCGCTTCATGGTGACCTCTCCTTGGGGACTTGTTCTGAAAGAGTTCATGGATGTGTATGTAGGCCCACCTGCCTTCATAGAATTTTTCTCCTTTGAGATGGGTTTACCACATTTCCTGTTTAAGGCCAATCAGAGAAGTTAGTCTTGTAATAATATTTAAGAAAGAGTATTTTTTCATGTGGTTCAGAGTCATCCTTTCTTAAGTAATATTTATAAAAGTATGATTTTTAGTTGGGAGTGCTTTTTGTCCTATCAAATTTACTGCTACTAACATTCCCACCCCATCCAATCCCCTACCACAGAATAGTACTTCTCAAACTTTTACTGGGCATGGTGGCGCACGTTTGTAATCCCAGTACTTGCGAGGATGAGACCAGAGGATCCAGGTTTGCAGCCAGCCTCAGCTACTTAGTGAGGCCCTCTGCAACTTAGTGAGACCCTGTTTCAAAATAAAGAATTAAAAATAGGGCTGGGGGTGTAGCTCGGAGGTAAAATACCCCTGGGTTCAATCCCCGGTACCGCAAAAAAAGAAGTCAAACTTTAACATGCATAAGAATCACGAGGGGCATGTGTTAAAATGTAATCTCAGGCTTAGAGTATCCATATAGGCTTTTATTAAAACCGGAAGACTCCTCAGAATGAAAGCTATTCTGAGTGAATGGCTGTGAACCATGCAGTCAGCTCACCCTGGCTTCCTTTGCAAAAATTTGATTCCGTGGTCTGTGCTGGAGCTAGCGATCCCTACTTTTAATAAAGCACCCCAAGTAAACTGGATACAGGTTGTCTGTGGACTGCACCTTAGCTGCAGACTTAGTAGTAAAAAGGGAAGACACTCGAAAAATACCCATTGGGGGGAGGGTATGGAAACACTGAATCTAAAGAGAGGTCTTGCTGAGACCCAGCTGTGTTGTGATGCCCAATGCATTAGAAGATGAGCAGCCAGCCAGCAAGGAAAGTCGGAGACAAATACTAATTGCTAATCTCACACTTTCCTTTTCCCAGATTCCTCACAAAAGTAATTTGTTAGCTCTACTTGATTACATAGTACTTGACTGTCTTCAAGTAAATGCCTTACGGCAACTGGTAATTAATGAGGTGCGTATAAGCATTGTGATGAGCAATAAACATATGCCGCAGACGTGCATTTTTATGAAGCTATGCTAATGAATCTTAGCACCCCAAACTGGAAGCATCACTCCAGAAGGGCTTCCTTCTTATTTATTTATTTTAGCCAACCAAGTGGTAAGTAATGAGTTCACTCGGGGCTGGCTTTCCATGCAATGGGCACTGGGGGCTCTCTGCTGCAAAACCGCAGTGAGGGACGCTGTTACCAGGAGCATGGGGTTGGCAAACAGGATTTGCATTGTGTTTGTGTTAGCCACAATCCCATAGCTGCACAACATGAACTTGTCAAGAAGCAGCTTTCTGGTTTGATTTTGTGTTTCATTGGCTGACTTTTTTACCTAACAAATTCAAATGTGTTAGTCAGCTTTCCATGGCTGTGGCAAAATACATGAGAAAAAGGAACTTACACGAGGAAATGTTTATTTTGGCCCCTGGTTTCAGTCCATGGTCACTGGCTCTGTTGTTTTTTTCTGGGCCTGTGGTGAGGCAGAACATCATGGCAGGGAGAGTGTGGTGGAACAACGCTGCTTACCTCATGGCAGCCAGGAAGCAGAGAAAGAGAGACATAAAGGGCAAGGGGCCAAGAACAAAATATACTCTTCAAGGGCATGCCCCCAGTGACCTACTTTTTCTATCCAACCTTCTAAAATTTCCAGCATCTCCTAAAAGCCCATTAGCTATGAAAATATCAGTGGACGAATCCAGTGATGAGATCAGAAACATCATGATTTAATCACCTGCTGCATGGGGACCAAGCCTTCCACACATGAGTTTTGGGGGGACATTTCATATCCAAACCATAGCACAGGGCACTGGAGGCCACTGGGACCTCCCAGGTTAACATGCATGTTCTATGCCTTTTCTAGACCAGGCTGAAGAGTTGACTGTTTAGAGCCTTGTCTGGGGAGCCTACTGCCTGGGTTAGAATCCTGGCTCTGCAACTTTTCTCTGTATCTGAGAATTTAACTTCTCCAGGCCATTTATAAAATGGAGAAGATAATATTACCTATATCATAGAGTATTATGAATAATAAATAAGCTAACACTTAGGAGTGCTTAGGAGGGTATGTGACATGTAGCAAGAGCTCCGGATGTGCACAGTGTAGCTCAGAAGACCCGGCCTCCCTTGGAGAAGAGCCTCCACATGGGAAGTTGGGTTAAGGGACCTTTTGGTTGACCTTGGCCTCTCAGTTCTCATCTGTGAGTCACTTGCTGTGTCCACATTGGCACTGCATTTCCGTTTCTTTGTTCTCCAAAACTCTCTCTAGGACAATATTGACTTTTACCACAATCCATCTCATGAAATTGTTGGTTGGTATTAGACAGGAAACAAAGCTGATAACTAATAAGAAAGAAGCTTTAAGCAGGAAGTTTCAGAGCCCAGCAATCAATGGATCAGAACCTTGGGGCCTTCCTGTTCCTGCTAACACATGCTGTAGGCAGCTGAGTACATTGCTAGGATCCCGTCCCTGACCCTCCTGTGGTCCATGAGCTGTCTCTCTCAGTGAAGTTTGACCTTCCCACTTCCTCTGCCTTAGACACAGACCTCCCATTTCTCAGTCTCATCTTCAGGAAAGACTAAACCTCTATGCCGTCTTCTTTTTTCTCCCCTCCAGACATTCTCTGTTTAGAATCAGAGACACCTTTATTTTCAGCTTCAAGCAGCTGTTCCAGGCAGAAAATGCCTGCCAAGTGTTCCGGATTGCATTTAGGCAGTTTGAGCTTACGCTTTGCTGAACAAAAGTCTGTGCTGACATTCTAGAAAACAGTAACACTTTTGGGCACCAGTGAGGCATCCCTTTTCTCTGTGGAAAGGGTATTCCTGGGAGAGATTTGAAGCTGCAGAGAAGTAATTACAATGCCTTCTACTTGACATAACTTTACAGTTTACTAAGTTCTCACACATCCATGATTTCATTTGCATCTTGTAACAACCCTGAGAAGTAGTCGTGACAAAGATTAAGGCTGTTATTTTATAGATGACAAGTGTGCAGATAAGAGAGATGCAAGCATTTGACATTCCTGCCAGAGCTGGGTCTCCGGATTTTCAAACCTATGTGTTTTCCACAAATAACATGATACATTCGTACAGGGCTTTGATATGCAATTTACAATGTACTAACATGAACATGGTATCATTTTTATTCCTATGAGTTAGATGAGGAAGTGTTTATTCAGCACTAAACAGGCTATGCTATAGTAACAAATAAACCTTGATATTGCAGAAGCTCAGCTACATTTTGGCTTCTTACTCATTTTGTAATCTGGTGCAGGTCCGATAATTCTCTGTGGTGGTTTTCCTTCATGTGGTAACTCCGGTATCCAGGTGTCTTTTATACTATCATTATGCCACTTAAAAGATATGGTCTTGGAACTCACTGGGAAATGAGAACTGAGTGTCATCAAATTCCCCAAATGTAGCCGGGCGTGGTGGCGCACGCTTGTAATCCCAGTACTTGGGAGGCTGAGACCGGAGGATCCGGGTTCGCGGCCAGTCTCAGCTACTTAGTAAGGCCCTCCGCAACTTCGTGAGACCCGGTTTCAAAATAAAGGATAAAAAATAGGGCTGGGGGTATAGCTTGGAGGTAGAACGCCCCTGGGTTCAATCCCCAGTACCGCAAAAAAAAAAGCAAAAAAAATTCCCCAAATGTTTAATGACCAGACCTAGAAACAGAGCACTATGCTTCCATTCATATGCACTTGGTGTATGTGGACTGAACCCAGTCGTGACCTCAACCTCACTGCAAAAGAAAGGTGGTCTGGTGTGTTCAGGAAGAACAAATGAAATGGGGTTTGGCAAATACAAAGCATTCTTTCTGCCACTTTGAATTACACCAGCACTTACTCTAGGATGCCTATGGAGGATTGGAGAATAAAGCATCATGGTCAGACACTTCTGAAACTATGCCAGCCATATGGTACAAATAAAATACCTGCAGGGCAAATTGAACTATTTTCAAGATAAAGCTCCCTAAAAACTAAAGCATGTCACTGCATATCACAACAGGATACCAGGCTAGAGGGAAGGAGGGCAGAATGGTGTGTATATCACTGAGACCGAAGTGGAAATATTACTATTTATTCATTCATTTTTTGTATTCCTGCTGTACTTACAAATGGTTTAAGTGAATTTCTAATATTAAAACATACTCAAAAGGACATATTTCAGAACTAAACCACATACATGCACACAAAGATAGTTAAACAGAGCAGACAGCTACACTAAATACTTGGGAATGATTAATTATTACAACTGAGCTCTCTGGAAGCATGCCGGAAGCTAAAGTAGAAAGAAGATTAAGGAAATAACATTTTTTAGCACCTTCACTGGCTCAGTTACTATATAAACTAAGCTGATGTGTAAATCAAGTAAGTTGATATATGCAAAATATTTCACAATCATTCATCCTATAATAGTGATAGTGGCTACCACATATTAGATGCTTTGTATAGGCCATGCCCATGGTGAAATAATTTACACATATTATTATTTAAACCTAACAAATATACCCATTTTATAATGAGAAAAGTGGAGGTTCTGAGAGATGACATGAAATGTCCCTGACAGTCAGGGGCCAAGGTTAGCTTCCAACTCGGTCCTGTCTGACTCTAAAATCTGTGCTCTTTCCACAAACTAAGAGTTCCCTTTGTCATATAAAAAGGAAGCATATAATTCAGTAGACACATGAAAAAATAGATTCATATATGCTCTATTTTACTAAAAAAAAACCCTTGATATCTTAATGAGCTCCAAATCAGCAAGTCTAAAATTTTCCTTACTATTTCCAATCGCTTGGAAGTCAAGATAGAATTTACCTCTGAGGATATCAGAGGGATCCTCAGTGCAGGTAAACAGGGATTAAGATTCTGTGTAAGACCACACAGAAAGCCAGTGGCAGAGACCATCCGACCTTCTACCTTTTTCCAGCATTCCACTTATTAGATTAGAGATCAGATCTGAAGGTTAAAACACTAGAAAAGAGTGAGTTCTCATTTTTATAACAGGGCTAGAAGTAATGGAGAGGAAAACACCCAGTCTACATGTCAGTTCCCTTTAGCATCATGGGTTGACACATGGGCTGTCATTGGGCCCTTTACATTTGCTAGTGGCCTTGATGCTTCTTAACATTGCTATATGACACATTGTCTCCCTAATTAACTGCTGTTATTAGTCAGTGCCTCTGCACAGACTCAAGGTTAACAGTACATCTTTTCCAAAAGCTAGAGATGAGGCATGTCAGCCAGGGGTGGGCATTTGATCAGCCTCTGTGTGTTGCCTATTTCACAGCCGCCTGGAAATGTTTTAGTGGTCTAGAGCTGAGTGGATACATCCTGAATTATAATACCCTCACCTTCATTTTGCACAGTTCTGCCTTGTACCGATTTCAGCTACCATGGTTTAATTCAATAACACTAGTCTCCCAACAACATGGTTCAGTTTTTAGTTACTGTGGTATATTACTTGTCATTGAACTTGGCTGCCAGGCCTTCATTACACATTGTAAATAACAAACGTACCCCATGATGAATCAAGTCTCGTCTTTCAGATTCTGCGGTGACGGGTCACTTTTTCAGTCCATGCACAGCCAGCCAAGTGTGTAACTACGTTGCCTCCTTGTCTCCCAGTGATAAACCCACAGGACATTTTATAAAAAGGGGTAATCAAGAAAGGGTTAGGGTTAGCAAAGAGGAGAGTGCAGCAAAGAAATAAAAAGAGAGTGCTTCAGGTGAGATTCCAATCCAGTGTAAATGGAATGTAATCAATCAATAAATAAAATAGGGGTGGGACTGTATGCAACAATCACAAATCCACTGAAAAAGAAATCTGGAAAACAACTGTATTCACAATAGCCTGAAAAAATACTTAGGAATAAATCTAACCAATGTAGTAAAAGACTTCACAATGAAAACCATAGAACACTGAAGAAAGAAATTGAAGAAGACCTCAGAAGATGGAAAGACCTATCATGCCCTTGAATAGGCAGAATAAGTATTGTCAAAATGGCCACACTATCAAAAACTATCTACAGGTTCAATGAAATTCCTATTAAAATACTGATGCCATGCTTCACAGAGCTAGAAAAAACAGTCCTAATATTCATATGGGAGAACAAAAGACCCAAAGTAGCCAGAACAATTCTGAGCAATAAGAACCATGCTAGAGACATCACAATACTCGATTTCAAATTATACTACAGAGTTATAATAACAAAAAAAGCATGGTATTGGCATAAAAACAGGCACATAGACCAATTGAATAGAATAGAAGATAGAAGAATTCTCATATTTATAACCAGTTGATTTTTGACAAAGGTGCCAAAAACATATGCTGGAGGAAAGACAACCTTTTTGACAAATGGTGCTGGGAAACTTGGATATCCATGTGTAGAAGAATGAAATTAGACCCCTATCTCTCACCCTTCACAAAAGTCAACTCATGATGGATCAAATACCTAGAAATTAGACCGGAAAGTTTGCTAGAAGAAAATTACTAGAAGAAAATATAGAGCCAACTCTCCAAAATATAGGCACTGGTAGAGACTTTGTCAATAAGATTCCTAAAGCTCAGAAAATAAAACAGAATCAATAAATGGGATGGCATCAAATTAAAAAGCTTCTGTACAGCAAAGTAAACAAGAGTGAAGAGAGCCTACAGAATGAGAGGAAGTCTTTGCCAGCTACTCCTCTGATGCAGGACTAATATTTGGAATGTATAAAGAACTCAGAAAAACTTAACACCAAAAGAAAAACATAGCCCAATCAGAAAATAGGTAATTTACCTGAATAGACATTTCTCAAAAGAAGAAATACAAATAGCTAACAAATATTTTTAAAAAATGTTCAACATCATTAGCAATCAGGGAAGTAAAAATCAAAATGACATTGAGATCCCATCTAACTCCAGTTAGAATCATAAGCATCAAGAATACAAACAATAATAAATATCGGTGAGGATGTAGGGACATAGGAACTGTTACACCATTAGTGCAAATGTAAATTAGTGTAACCACTATGGAGATCAGTATGGAAGTTCCTCAAAAGACTAGGGATGGCGGAAACCAGAAAACTACAGTAATATATGCATACCCATGTTCATAGCAGCACAGTTCACAGTGGCCAAATTATGGAACCAACCTAGATGTCCATCAACAGATGAATGGATTACAAAATTATGGGAAATACACACAATGGAATTCTACTCAGCAATAAAGAGGAACAAAATAACAGCATTCGCAAGAAAATGGGAAGATCTGGAGAACATTATGCTAAGTGAGATTAGCCAATCACAAAAAAAGAAGGGACATATGTTTTCGTTAATATGCGCAACCTAGGGAGTAGTGGGGACACAAAAGGGACTGCAATGACAATGGAGAACCCTCAGTGGTGCAAGGGAAGAGGTACAAGGGAAGGGGAAGGGCAAGAAAGAAGTGAATATATGGAATTACTCTCGTAAACAATGTGTACATATGAGATTATACCAACATCATTCTCAGTGCTACATGTGGGGGGGGGAGACGGGGGGGAGGGACACCAAGAGCTGTGTGCATGTATGTTAACACCAAATCGATACTCATTGTGATGTGAGACTACAATGCACCAAAAACATATTTAAAAAAAAAAGACTAGGGATGGGATAACCATATGATCCAGCTCTACCACTCCTCAGTATCATTTCAAAAGAAGCAAAGTTTAAATACTATAGTGGTACATGCATACCCATTTTAATTGCAGCACAATTAGCCATAGCCAAACTATGGAAACAACCCAGGTGTTGGTCAACAGATGAATGGGTAAAGAAAAAGTGACATATTCACACAAGGTCATTTTGCTCGGTCATGAAGAACAAAATTATGTTGTTTGTAGTAAAATGGATGGAACTAGTTTAGTTGCCTACCTGGTGGAGTTCACCTCTCCTGTGGTTCTGAAGATTGCCTGTTTTACCATCAAGAGCTTAAAGAGAAAGCCTACAGAATGGGAAAAGATCTTTGCAAGCTATCCCTCTGACAGAGGTCTAATATCTAGGATATACAAAGAACTTAAAAGACTTTACACTAGAGAAAACAAACAATCCGATCAAGAAGTGGGCAACTGAAATGAATAGACACTTCACGAAAGAAGAGATACAAATGGCCAATAGATACATGAAAAAATGTTCAACATCATTAGCAATCAGGGAGATGCAAATCAAAACTACTCTAAGATTTCATCTGACCCCAATTAGAATGGCAAGCATTAAGAAGTCAAACAACAACAA
>PVJS01048643.1:0-14976 GCA_004027185.1 Glis glis
GGGAGAGAGAGAGAGAGAGAGAGAGAGACAGGGAGGGAGGGAGAGAGAGAGAGAGAGAGTGAGAGATCGCTGGTGCGTGCGCGTGCACTTACACGAGCTGAGGCTGGCAGCGAACCCAGATCCTCCGGTCTCCGCCTCCCAAAGTACTGGGATTACAAGCGTGCGCCACCACACCCGGCTGAGACCCTGTTTCAAAATAAAGAATAAAAAAAAAATAGGGCTGGGGGTGTAGCTCGGAGGTAGAATGCTCCTGGGTTCAATCCTCAGTACTGCAAAAATAAATAAATAAATACAATTTATATCATGCAAGGAACTATGGTTACCTAAATAATATTATTTTATGATATTGTTTGATAAGTGAAATGCATATGTGTAAAGGAATTCTGGGGGAAGTATGATTTAAAAATCCATCAGACATTTTCAGAATATAAGTTACCATTTTTTAATGTGACTTTGTATTTTATATTTGTTTGATTGCCAATCATTTCAAAATGCAATTGTTTAATTATGGTACAAAAAATCTAATCATGAGCTTTGCTATGTAAGATACATTTTAGTCAAGTATATTGCTAGGGACAATATGTATATCATATAAATCAGTAAACATAATCTGAAAACCAATTTAGGATCGAGTTGACTTTAAATTGAATGCAGTAAAGCTTATTCTTTCCTGTTGAATTAATAAAATCTGATAATTTGTGCAAGGACTTCACAAACTACAAGTAGAAAACACAGCTATATGCATAATATAAAGCTATTCAATTTATTAGTTTTACTCTGGATCATCTAAGTATTCTTTTTTAATATATCTTTGTTGGTGCATTGTAGTCTCACATCATAATGCAGTTCAGAGTGGCAGTGACAGGCACACAGCACTTGGTGAGCTTCCCCCGCTACCTCCCACTCCCTTCCCTTCCCCATACATGACACTGAAATTGGCGCTGGGAATTTCACACATGTACATAATGTCAATGGAAGTGTTTCCTTCATTAATTCTCTGAGTATACTTGTGGGCTCTACAGAAAGCAACTACAAACCAAAACAGCGAAGCCTGAAAGGAACTGTGGGTAAAGCCTGAAAGGAACTCTGGGTACTCTGAACCATGGTTCTGTTTTTTCTATATAGTAACAACTGACAGTAAATAGTGTCATCAATCATCTTTTCCCATTTTTACCTGGTCATTTTCATCTATTTTAACTATTTTAGTTCTGATATGATTTGTACTAAAATTATAACTGACAAGAGAGAGAGATCTAATATAACATATATAAAAGTAAAATAAAACAGGAGGCTTTCATAAAGCCATATAAAAGTTGAGGACAGATACTTTAATAACTTAAAGAAGGAAACAGAATATGGCGCCAATCACAGTAGTTCAAATTTAAGATCTCTGCCCGGACCTTAAACCTATCACTTTGGGTATTTTTCACCTGAGTACTGTGTGCATGTATGCCTCTATCACCCTGAAATTCATCAAGATGTATATGAGTGCAATGCACCAATTAAAAAAAAAAACAAACACACAAGCAAACAAAACTGTCCATGTGAACAAATTTTTAGTAGAATTTAACAGAAGCACATAGCTAAACTGATGGGTGCATTCCCACCTGGGAATATTTTTTCCAGTTTTTTCTCCTCCTTACCTGTTGGTTGAAATGCAAAAAGGAGAGTGACCTTGTGCAAGCCACATATGCATCAAAAATGTTGAACTGCGACATAATTCTTCCCAGAAAGTCTGCCTATAGGAATGTATGTTTTGGAAATATGAACAAATGTGTACCTAGGGATGATATATATATTATATATAACATATATATGTTATAGCATTATTTATAAAGACAAAAAGCTATAACCACTCAGTGAAGGTTTTCACTTTAAAATGGTATAGTAATCTTTTCGTCAATATGTAACCATTGTTCAGAAGCAATTTCTTGGATTGATCCTCAACTAATAACATAATCAGCATTTTCACATGAAACTTAGAAACTGAGATTAGTTTAGTTTAGTATTTCCAAGACTTAAAATCAAATCTCATTCATCACTAAAAGTTCTAAAAACTGGCTAAATTAAATTAGGACAGTTTATTCCAATTTGCTTCATTTATTTGACAAACACTTGTTAAGAATCTATTACCTAACAGCACTGTGCTAAATCTTGAAGATAAAGAAACCAAGAGTATTATTCTTTAGAGAAACAACAGTTTTTTGAGGGATTGCAAAAGAAATGGTAAGAAGGGTGGCGATTATTATTATTTTTTGTCTTCCTTCATTGTTCTCTGTAGACATATTATTTGATTGCCGAATATAATAGTCACTTTGAGTTGCAGGTACTTTCAAATAAATAATTATACAGGTTAGGAACTTCCTTTTTATTAAAAAATGCTTTGCTATGTCCTCTGAGATATAACATGGTAAAATCTCTGCCTACTGTCAAAATCAAAACATCTATACTGGTCTGTGAGTGTTATGTAATCAAAATAATTTTTCTGAATTTTCTAAACTTCTTGCATAATTAGTCTTGTCTTAAAACTGAGGATAGAGCCAGGTGTGGTGTCACACACCTATAGTCCCAATACTTGGGAGGCTGAGACAGGAGGATCACAGGTTTGAAGCCAGCCTCAGCAAGTACTGTGACTCTCATCAACCTAGTAAGATCCTGTTTCAAAATTAAAAAATAAAATAAAATAGGGGTGAAGGTGTAGTTCAGAGGTAGAATGCCCCTGGGTTTAATCCCCAGTACCACACACAAAAAAAACAACTGAGGATAGAAAGTTCATACTTCAGGTAAAGGGTTAAAAGATATTTTGCCTAAGCAACATCTAAGTAGATTCTACATTTGGATAAAGCAAGTTATTGATAGCTTTGAATCAGAAAAACTCTGGATTTTCCCCAAATATTGTTTTCTCCAAAACTAGAATTTTATTGGGTGTTCTTAGAACCATAGACTCCTTCTCCTCAATTAATATTCCATCTGCAAATAGATGTATATGCTGCAAAGAGTTAAAAGGCATATCTTAAGATGTGTAATCCACTTAGGCAAAGCAACAACATCACAGGACAGAAAATTAATAAGATGGCATTAATAAATTCTTCCCTATCCCTACTTTAATAGTATATTATTAAACTACATAATCATAAAACATAGAGTGGCTGAACAGAAAACAAAAGAAAAAAACAAACAAATAAAAAAGAAAACTAAGATCAACTACATTCTGTCACCAAGAGACCCACTTTAGATTTAAAGACACACACAGACTGAAAGTGAAAGGATAGAAAAATACATTCCATGCAAATGGGAACCAGGAGAACAGGGGTGCCTTTACTTATAGTGGAAAAAATAGACTAAGTCAAAATAAAAACAAGAAGCTGGGCGTGGTGGTGCACGCTTGTAATCCCAGTACTTTGGGAGGCAGAAACCAGAGGATCCGGGTTCACGGCCAGCCTCAGCTCTCTCACTCTCTCTCTCCCTGTCTCTCTCTCTCTCTCTCTCTCCTTAGTGAGGCCCTCTGCAACTTCGTGAGACCCAGTTTCAAAATAAAGTATAAAAAATAGGGCCGGGGGTGTAGCGCGGAGGTACAATGCCCCTACGTTCAATCCCCGGTACCTCAAAAAAAAAAAAATAAAAAAAATAAAAATAAAAATAAAAACAAGAAACAAAGTAAGGTATTCTATACAGATAAAGAGATCAATTCACAAGGAAGATATAACCCAAATATATGAAGCAAACTTTGACAGAACTGAAGAGAGAAACAGCAACACCATTATCGTCAGAGATTTCAATATGCCATATTCAATAGTAGACAGAAAATCCATAAGGAAACTGGGGCCTTAGCAATATTCTATACCAAATGAACCTAACGAACATACACAGAACATTCTCCCAACAGCAAAAGAATACACTGGTAGCCAGGCATGATGACTCATGCCTATAATCCCAGCACTTGGGAGGCTGAGACAGGAGGATCTGAGACAGGTTTGAGACCAGCCTCAGAAACTTAGCAAGACTTTCTGCAACTTAGTGAGACCCTGTTTCAGAAGAAAAAATAAATAAATTAAATAGGGCTAGGGGGATAGCTCAGAGGTAGAACACTCCTGGGTTCAATCCCAGTATAAAAAAAAAGGGGGGGGAATACACTGGTAAAGCTACTATGGAAAATAGTACGGAGGTTCCTCAAAATAGTAAAAATAGAGTTAGCATATGAACCAGCAATCCCATTTCTGGACATTTATTAAAAAATAATCGAAGTAAGGATCTTAGAGAGGTATCTGCACTCCTATGTTCATTGCAAGATTATTTTTATGCTTTTATTGGAGCAATATAATTATATATCATGGTGCGATTCAAAGTTATACAAACATACAAGCATACATCACTTAGTGTATACACCCCCCTTGCTCTCCCTTCCTCCCTCCCCATATATGTTAGTGAGATTGGTAGTGAAACCTTCTTGTATGGACTTAACCTTATTTGAACTGTTCCCTTCCTCAATTCTTGTGTTTCCCCTACCTACATCCTTCCCTAATCCCTGTCACTATTCTACTGGTTTCTCTTCTCATTTATCTGAAGTCCCTTTTGCTTCCTGTTTTCTCTCTAACTTCCACAGATGAGAGAAAGCATCCAACCCTTGACTTTCTGAGACTGGCTGATCTCACTTAGCATAATATTTTCTAGTTTCATCCATTTTTATGGAAATGACATAATTTTGTTCTTCATGGCTGAGTAAAATGTCATTGTGTGTATATACCACATTTCCACTATCCATTTGTCTGTTCATGGACACCTAGGTTGATTCCATAATTTGGCTATTTTGAATTGTGCTGCTATAAACACGGGTATGCATATATCACCATAGTATTTTATTACCAAGATATGAAATTATCGTTAAGTGTCCATAAACAAGTGAATGGATAAAAAATATAGCATGTAGATACAATGAAATATTATCCAGTCTCATAAAGGAAGGAAATTCTGTCATAAGTCACAAGATAAATGAAGCTGGAGGACACTATACTTAGTAAAGAAACCAATCACGGGAGGACAGATGCTGCGTGATTCCACTGGTGTGAGAGGCAGCTTGTGTCGTCAGACTCACAGAAGCAAAGTAGCATGTGGTTGCCAGGGGTTGAGATGAGAGCAAATGAGAAGCTGCTGTTCAATAGTATACCATTTCAGGCATGCAAAATTAAAAATTTCTAGAGATGTGCAATGTGCATATAGTTTCACAATACTGTACTACACACTTAAAATTTTCTAAAAGCGTATATTTTATGTTGTGCGTGTGTGTGTTTTTACCACAATAAAATGTGATGTCATGTTTACTACATGGGCCTTTATATTATTTCCTTTATGTTGTCATTGGTTATAACTAAAAAAAAACCAAAGTAGTATTTTTGTAATTTCTTATATGTTACTTGTAATTTCCAATTTTCTAAAACAGGTTTAATAAACTATCAAATTTATTTCGTTTTAAGTCTAAGTTTACCCACTTTTCCTCTAACCAACATTTGTATCTATATTTTTCTTAGTTAACTAGAGTAGGTTTTCCAATCTATTAATACCTTTTTTCTCCTACTTTTCTTTATTCTTTAACTTTCTTCATGATTTCTCTCTGGCATTGACCTCTTTCATATAATACTATTTTATTCTGCTTTCTTATTTTATAATGTGTATGCTATTATAAAATCTGTCTTTGTCATGTTTGTATAATATTTTTCATTTTACTTCTCACATAACTCTTGCCCATTTCACACAAAGAATATTTCTGTCTGTCACTGAAATTAGGTTCTCATTTTTTTTTTTTTTTGCGGTACTGGGGATTGAACCCAGGGGCATTCTACCTCTGAGCCACACCCCCAGTCCTATTTTTTATTCCTTATTTTGAAACAGGGCCTCACTAAGTAGCCGAGGCTGGCCGCGAACCCAGATCCTCCATTCTCAGCCTCCCAAGTACTAAGATTACAAACAAGCGTGTGCCACCACGCCCGGCTAGGTTCTCATATTTTGAAACTTGAGTAGGGAATTGTTTCCTCCTATTTGACTTCTTGAACTTATAGTATAACTTGAACCATTACTTTACTGAAGTATATATTCACAATTAAGAAAAACAAGTCTATTAAATTCTTGCTAATGTTATCAGACATATCATCATTGAAACTTCAGGAAAGAAAGTGAAGGGAGATAAACATCTGAAGATATGATTCCACATATTATTTTCACTCACACCCTTTTTTTCTTTACCCTCACCCACCAATATGCCCTCCCATCACAAAGTGCATTCAGTAAAAGAAGTATAATGTAGCTAGTTATTGAAGGAACCAGGAGAACTCAGCCCTGCACTATCACAAGGAAACAAATGTGAGAGAAGATAAGAAAATTCAATGGAAAGCAATAGGAAGAACCAAAGAAAATAAGTCATCTAAGTAACAGAATAGCAAGTAAGAAAACATACTCAATAGGAGGAAGCAGGCGCAACTCTTAAGGGGAGATTAACAACACTAGGACCACCTCAGTTTCTGAATTTGGAAATGATCTTTCATAGAGTAAATTTTAAAACCAAAACAAACATTATGAACAAGTTCCACCGGGCGTGGTGGCACATGCCTGTAATCCTAGTACTTGGGAGGCTAAGAAAGGAGGATCGCAGGTTCGAGGACAGCCTCAGCAAATAGTGAGACTCTCATTAACTCAGTGAGACCCTGTTTCAAAATAAAAATAAAATAGGGCTGGGGATGTAGGTCGGAGGTAGAATGCCTCTGGGTTCAATCCCCAGTGCCACAAAATAAATGAACAAATGAACCAGTTCCTTCCCTCTCAAAACTTTTCACTGAGCCCTATACTATATTAATTTCTTTGTAAATATTGCCTATCAATTTGTACCTTGCTCAAAAGTGCTACCCACAACACTTGCCTTAATTGAACTCCAGACTGTGGTTTTCCTTGAAGGCTTCCACCCCACCCCCATCCTAGGAAAATGGTCACATTGTGACATTCCACAAATACAGGGCTGGAGAAATTGCCTGGCTAAAAATGCAGGTTCTCAGCCCAGCATGGTGGTGCACATCTGTAATCCCCATACTTAGGAGGCTGAGCAAGAGGATAGAAAGTTCAAGATCAGCCTCAGCAATTTACCAAGGCCCTCTGCAACTAGAGAGATCTTGTTTCAAAATTAAAAAAATAATAAAAATAGGGCTGGGAGTGAAGCTCAGAAGTAGAATACCCCCGGATTCAACCCCTAATACCACACACACACACACACACACACACACACACACACACAAAACAAAAAAAATTGCCAGTTCTCTAACCCATACCCAGTGAGTCTAGCCAAAGGCCAGATTGCAAAGCCCTGGGATACCTTCTCACTACATCTGTGCTCAAAGGACATCCCCTCCTACATCCTCAGCAATCCTGCTGTATTGAGTGTCTTCTTCGTTATTCTTTCCTCTTTTTTTTTTGTACTGTTACCTTTGCATCAATTGAATTAAAAAAACTACAAAACAAAACAAACTCCCAGTTTCATGATTTGCTATACAACATTCCCATCTGTTTTCTTCTCAGAGTCAAGCACCTTCAATTTTCTACATGAATTGTCTATACTTCCTTTTTCTTACTTTATGTCTTCATGTATTTCAGTCTGACTTCTTCCCCTATTACAAAGAAACTACTTTTGTCCAATTGCTATTGCCTACCTAGATTCAAGATGCAATGAACACATTGAATCCCTTCCCTCCTTTTATTTCCCCACGCCTTCTCTTTTCAGGTCTCCTGATGCCATTGAGCAGTAGCTGTTTGGAACTTGCCCTTGATTCCCAAGATGCTAACCTCTATTATTTGTTTTGTTGTTGCTCTTCTGCTTAATATTTCTCTGTATTTATTTTTCTCCATTGCTTCTTTTTTTAACTCTTATTGGTGCTTTGTAGTCTCACATCATAATGTAGTTCATAGTGATAGTGACATACATGCTCACAGCACTTGGTGAGCTTTCCCCTGGCTCCCTCTCCACTCCTCCCTTCTCCATACACTATATTGAGATTGACATTGATATTCTCACATATGTACATGATGTCAGTGGAAATGTTTCCTTCATTAATTCTCCCTTCCCCCAAAAAAAAACCTCCCTCACTCCAGAGGAGTTTTTCCTCCACTATCTAAAGTTCCTCTTATATTCCAATTACTCCCTAGCTTCCACATATGAGAAAAAAACATATGAACTTTCACTTTCTGTGACTGGCTAACCTCACTTAACATAATGTTCTCCAGGCCCAGCCATTTTCCTGCAAATGACATAATTGTGTTCTTCTTTATTGCTGAGTAGAATTTCATTGTGTATATACACAATTTTGTCATCCATTCATCTTTTAATGGACACCTCAATTGGTTCCATAATTTGGCAACTGTGAATTGTGCTGCTGTAAACAAAGATATGCATGTATTACTATAAAATTCTGAGTTCAATTCCATTAGAAAGATGCCCAGGAGTGGTATAACTGGATCATATGGTAGATTCATTCCTAGTTTTCTGAGGAATCTCCACACTGATCTCCATAGCAGCTGCATTAATTTTCAATTCAACCAATAGCCTTTTCAACAAATGGTGTTGGAAAAACTGGTTACTCATTTGTACAAAAATGGAATTAAATTCCTACCTCTCACCCTGCACAAGAGTCAACTTGAGATGGATCAAAGACCTGGAAATAAGACCGGAGACTTTGAAATTACTAGAGGAGGGCATAGGTCCAACACTCCAACATATAGTCACATGTAGAAACTTCCTCAGTAAGACCCCCAAAGCTCAGGAAATTCAAACAAGAATTAATAAATGGGATGGCATTCAACTAAAAAGTTTCTGCTCATCAAAGGAAATCATCAAGAGTCTAAAAAGAGAGCCTATAGAATGGGAAAAGATCTTTGCCAGCTATTCCTTTGATAGAGGACCAATACTCAGAATATACAAATTACTTAAAAGACTTAACATTAAAAAACTAATAACACAATCAAGAAATGAGCAATTGAACTAAATAGACACTGCACAAAAGAAGAAGTTCAAATGGCCAACAAATACATGAAAAAAATGTTCAACATCATTAGCAATCAGGGAGATGCAAATCAAAACTACACTGAGATTCCACCTAATTCCAATTATAATGGCAAGCATCAAGAAGGAAATAGGAACTCTCCCTTGCTTCTTGAAGATTCATGTTTCTCTCTTCTGTCTTTAGCCAGTGTCTGCTAATTACTCACATTCTCTCTGGCTTTCACTAAAACCTGTATGTTAATTATGCCATGTGTGGATAAGCATGGTATGGAAGGTGTAATTGGCTAATGAGATTGTCAGGTTTGGATCTGAGGGTGTTTAAGGAGGGCAACAGGATAACTGATAGGTGCAGAAACCGAGCAGCCATAAGAACAGAGTGCAGCCTGAGGGGAAGGTTGAAAAGGACTTGATAAACTGAAGTCATTAGGTGTGGAGAGTGTAAGCATGCAGAACTAACAAGGCACAGACAAGACATAAAAGGAGAATAGAGAAGCTAAGCACTTAATACCAGAAGTTTGGAAATGTGAAGTTATGTTTCAATTATTTTAAAAAGCCACTATTTCAAAGACCTTTGTATAACTCTGCTCTAATGTGATAAATCTAAGAAACAAGCTTTGTGTGTGTGTGTGTGTACAGCTTTCTCCCATTTAAATCTATCTTTTCAACAAACATATAATCTCCTAAACTAAATGAGACTTGGTATTTTAAAACCAAAAAGAAGAAAAAAGCTTAATTATGACTGTCCATATGTTTTAGGCATCAGAACACAAAGTTGCCAACTAATGCTTTATTTGCATAAAATAAAAGGAAATCACGAAACTTCTAAGAAATAAAAATATGTGTTTTTACAAAAACTGTTATCAATTAACACTAAGTGGCATTCTTTCAACATAGATTTCTTTAGTTCACTGAAGAAAAATGACTGCAAAACCAAATAACTCCCATGTTTCCTTCTTCTCAATGACATGGAAATCTTCACACACCATTTTAACTTTATAAGCTGAAAAAGACGTGGTCTCTTCACTCTTTTCACTTAACAGAAAAGAACAAATGCTCCTGCTGTAGCCAAGCATTAAAACAGTACTATGAATACCATTATTCACCATGAAAATCTTGCTTTAAAGTACCAATCAAAGACTAATACCATGCAACCAATATAATTCTTTTTTTTTTTTTTTGCAGTACCGGGGATTGAATGCAGGGGAGTTCTACCTCTGCGTTACACCCCCAGCCCTATTTTTTATACTTTATTTTGAAACCGGGTCTCATGAAGTTGCAGAGGGCCTCACTAAGTAGAGAGAAAGAGAGAGAGAGGGAGAGAGAGAGAGCTGAGGCTGGCCGCGAACCCAGATCCTCCGGTCTCCGCCTCCCAAAGTACTGGGATTACAAGCGTGTGCCATCACGCCCGGCCCAATATAATTCTTAAAACCTTGCAATAATAATTGTGGAAGGTAGCTGGGTGTAGTGGCACATACCTCCAATCTGAATACTTGGGAGAATGAGACAGGAGGATCACAGCTTTGTGGCCAGCCTCAGCAACTTAGTGAGGCCCTCCACAACCTAGTGAGACCCTGTTTCAAAATAAAAAATAGGTCTGGGGACCTGGGTAAGGCCCAAGATGGCTCCCTCCGGTCTTGCTCCTGTGTGAGGCCAGTGGGGACAATCTCCATTGTCTCCCCCACTAAGACCACGCCTGGCCCTTATTCTCCAGCTCGTTTGGTGTGCCGTTGAGGGAGACTAGAGTAATGGCAGGAGTTCTCTCTTAGGCAGGTAGAGGCCTGTGGGGATGGATGCCCTTGGCCTGCAGAAACTTCTCTCTGGGTGTTACTGGATTGTCCCGTATAAGGGTTACCCTCCTGCCCCCCAAAGTGGTTGATCGTTGGAACGAGAAGAGGGCCTTATTCAGAGTGTATGACAACATCGGGATCCTAGGAGACTTTAAAAAGCATCCCAAAGACCTGATCAGGGGCCCTGTATGGCTTCAAGGCTGGAAGGGAAATGAATTGCAGCATTGTATCTGAAAGAAGAAAATGGTTGGAAATCGAATGTTCATTGATGACCTGCACAACCTTAACAAACGTATCAACTATCTCTATAAGCACTTTAACCGACATGGGAAGTACTACCGGTAGAAGAGAAAGCTGGGAACTGTGGAAGAGGCACATTTATCCTCCTGGAGAAGGGGAACAGGACTTTTCCCTATGGAGAAAGGGCTTTGTATGTTCGCCATAATAAAATGGGGCTTCTTCAGAAAAAAAAATAGGTCTGGGGATATAGCTTGGAGGTAGAATGCCCCTGGGTTCAATCCCTAGTACCACACAAAATAATAATTATGGAAGGTACCAAAATTCTAACAATACTTTGAGATTATATATCTTACAGCTGATTGAATCTTTAGTAATCTCTGTATACATAGTCAGATACACATAATAAACACAAATGAACCCTTCTTTGTTTATATACTTGAAATAATCAAGGAACAAACACTTCTTTTATTGAATACTAATTTCATTGTGTACATATGTGATATCCTGCTCTGTGACACAACTGGGTGGGCTCAGCAAGTGATACAATAGGTTGTAATCATTTTATCTGGCTGCTCCCAGTCACTGGGCCAATGTTTTTCTTTTCCATGAGAACTCTCTGTCCTAGTAGAGCACCAAATATCCTTATCTGTCCTGACTGATATGCACAGCATCTACAGTGTATGCAATTATCTCTGCTCAGAGAAATTCACACAAAGAAGTTTATATCTTCCAGAAATAAACAGTACAATTCTTGGTCCCAGTCACTGCATCTGCAGTGTTGAAGATGCCCTGCCCTTGAGCGGTCATTGACATCTGAACAAATCCTTCAGAAGCACTGAACCTGAGGATGCTGAGCCAGAGACCGTATGTCTCCTAGGTGCCTGAAAGAGATGTTTCCCCAGCACAACTTTTACAACCGGCCCCTGTGTAAGCTGATTTGGACTGCTCTAACTCTCATGCCACTCCTCATGCCACCCATGGGAGAACAGTGTGTTCATCTTATGATTCCAAGCTACCCGCTGTCTCAGGGAAAACCCTTCTCCAAGCTTTGTTTGTCTTTTTAAAGTATCATTACAATTTAGTAGCATTAAAATACAAAATACTTAGGAATAAATTTAACAACAGATATGTAAGACCTCCACATTGAAACCTATAAAATATTACTGAAATTAAAGATTTTTTCTTTTCCTCTTTTTAAATATACTTTTATTAGTGCAATGTAATTATACACCATAGTGATGTTCAATGTGATAAAAACATACACGAATACAGAAATTTGCATGATTCCTTCCTCCCTCCCTGTACATGTAAGTGAGATTGGTAATGATACCTTCATATATGAACATAGCATTATTTGAGCCGTTCCCTTCACCAAGCCGCCTTTTCCCCTTCCTCCCTCCCTCCCTCAATCCCCTTCCACTTTTCTACTGGTTTCTTTCATTTAACCAAAGTCCTTTTTGTTTCCTATTTTCTCTCTAGCTTCCATGTATGAGAGAAAACATATGACCCTTGACTTTCTTAGACTGGCTGATCTCACGTAGCATAATATTCTCTAGTTTCATCCATGTCTCTGCAAATGACATAATGCTTTTCCAAGCTTTTATATGTTTTAACACTTCCCTCCACTTCCAAAGTCCTCTATCTCCATACTCATCCCCCCTAAACACAACAAAGTCCTAACTTTGATTTGTCCTAAGGGTGAAACTCAGAGGCCATGTGAGTTGGAGTAGCTGCATTGTATAAATCTGGACTTTTTTTATTAATAGATCTTCAAATGACTCAAACTAGAGCACACAGCAGGCCCTTCCACCAAGTTTGGATGACTAAGATATTAAATAAATAGTAGATAAAGAGTGCAAAGTTTGCCAGGCATGGTGGCGCACACTTGTAATCCCAGTACTTGGGAGGCGGAGACCGAAGGATCAGGTTGGCGGCCAGCCTCAGCTACTTAGTGAGGCCCTCCGCAACTTCATGAGACCTGGTTTCAAAATAAAGTATAAAAAATAGGGCCGGGGGTGTAGCTCAGAGGTAAAACCCCCCTGGGTTCAATCCCTGGTACCGCAAAAAAAAAAAGGAGTGCAAAGCTTTATTTTATTTTTGTTATGATTGCTTCAGTATCCAATTAACTTTTGAACCTACATAGTTCTGGGACAGTGATTTAAAATATCCCACTGGAAAATAATGAATGAATATGATGGGCAAATAATGTTTATCTATCTACCAGAGAAGTAAAATTGCCAAATACTTGTAGCTATTTTAACTCAGATATGAGTAAAATAACTATAGGTAATAAAAGGATGAATGAACATTATTATGTTCATTTTGGATTTTAAACTTACTTTATTAGTTCATTGCAATTATACATCATAGTGAGATTCAATGTGATAAAAACATACATGTGCACAGCTCTTAGTGTATTTCCCTCCACATCCCTCCCTACATGTCCTGCACATGTTAGTGAAATTGTCAGTAATACTTTCACATTTTACCACAGTATTGTTTGAACTGTTCTCTTCCTCAGTTCTCCCTCTTCCCCCTCCTTAATTTCTTCCCCTAATCCCCTTCCACTCTTCTGCAGGTCTCTCTCCATATTATTTAAAGTCCATTATGTTTCCTAGCTTCACATATGAAAGAAAACATATAACCCTTGACCTTCTGAAACTGGCTGATCTCACTTAGCATAATAATCTCTAGTTCCATCCATTTTCCTGCAAATGACATAATTTTGTTCTTCTTTATGGCTGAGAAGAATTTCATTGTGTGTATATACCACATTTTCTTCATCTATTCATCTGTTGACGGACACCTGGGTTGGTTCCATAATTTGGCTATATGGCTCATTTTGTTTTTTAATGTGTATTCAAAAAATATGACCAGCACATTAAAGTCACAATTTCACTGATATTGTTTGCTTGTAAAGATTTCAAAGAGGCTATCTTTATTCCAGTGGGTGTTTTTAGCCCCTTTGTCAAAAATCAATTGGCTGTAGGTGTGTGGGTTTGTTTTAGGGTCTTCTATTCTGCTCCATTAGTCTATGTGTCTGCTTTTCTGCCAATACCATGCTGTTTTTATTACTATGGCTTTGTAGTATAGTTTGAAGTTAGGTATTGCGATGCCTCCTGCATGGTTCTTGTTGCTGAGAACTACTTTGGCTATTCTGGGTTTTTTGTTGTTCCAAATGAATTTAAGGACAGATTTTTCTATATCAGTGAAGAATGACTTTGGTAATTTAAGGGGTATTGCATTGAATCTGTAGAGCACTTTTGGAAGAATGGCCATTTTGATGTTATTTATTCTGCCTACCCAAGAGCACAGGAGATCTTTCCATCTTCTAAGATCTTCAATTTCTTTTTTCAATGTTTTATAGTTTTCCTTGTAGAGGTCTTTTACCTCCTTGGTTCCACCCACTGGAAAAAAGATAGCCTCTTCAACAAATGGTGCTGGCAAAACTGGCTAACCATATGCAGAAAAATAGAAATAAACCTCACTTTCTCACCTTATACAAGAGTCAATTCAAGATGGATCAAAGACCTAGAAATCAGACCAGAGACCTTGAAGCTACTTGAAGAGGGCATAGGCCCAACACTTCAACACATAGGCACAGCTAAAGACTTCCTCAACAAGACCCCAAAGGCACAGGAAACTAAAATGAGGATCAATATGTGGGATTGCATTAAACTAAAGAGCTTTTGTGCAGCAAAGGAAACAATCAAGAACCTCAACAGAGAGCCGACAGAATAGGAGAAGATTTTTGCCAGCTACTCCTCTGATAGAGGACTAATATCTAGAATATACAGAGAACTTAAAAAAAATCACCACTAAAAAAACAAATAACAGCCAGGCACGGTGGCGCACGCTTCTAATCCCAGTACTTTGGGAGGCGGAGACCGGAGGATCCGGGTTCACGGCCAGCCT
>PVJS01048644.1:0-14975 GCA_004027185.1 Glis glis
AATAAATAATCATAATTCAGAATAAGTCTTTCATTGCCTTTGTCATATGGACAAAGGATGTATAACAAACTCTAGACATTTTATCTTCCTCTGAGGTAATTCTTTCCTTAATTTTGGCCCTTGATCAAGACCATTTTCTGCTGTTGCTACTACCTTTCTTAAGTATATGTTCTAGTAAAATTGGAAAACTTAGCAGGAATCTGCTATTAACATCATATAATGCCCCATGGCTATGACCTATGAGACATTTTGTTTTTAACAGAAGAAAAACATAAGATTAAAAATGAGATATGAATATTGGGTCTTTGTATTTATTCTACAAAAGTCAAGCCTATAAACTCTTCAAATAATGCTGGCTGTTAATAGTATACCAGGATTGACCTTAAAATATTATGTAAAACATACTGAACTTTAGTGAAAATCAAAATCAAAAAGTGTCCTGACATAGGGAAAACGTGGCCATTGTTTTTCAATGTCAAACTTGACTTCCTAAAGGTGAACTTTTCTTTTTAAGTTAAAGACACAGAATTTGTTATGAAGATTTGTAGAGACCTGCTGTCCTTTACAACTATCTTAGGGCAAACTTGGGGGAAGATTGACAAAGATCCTTTCCTTGTCCAAATTTTAGTCAGGCCTTCTGAATTGTCTGTTGCTGTATGCCAACCATTAGGCTTCCTTTATGTATTTGCATTGCTTAGTTATAGCAGGAATCTTAGTCAAGTCAGTTTATCTAGAATCCTTCACCCTCAATATTGGATCACTCTCCTCACTCCTAGCCATCCCCAGGTGATATTTGAACACTTGGCCTTGCCTTCTACAAGACTACTTTAACCTCATAATTTCCATCCAGTGACTCCCTCACTATGTTCTTTGTCCAGAAATAACCAATTTTCCCTGTTGTAGTAGAAGTCAAGTTGTATCTCTCTCCCCTCTTGCCAAACCTCACTGTAGCAGTACCTGCACCTATCATGATTGTCTTCCTGAATATTTATGTATTTCTGAGGTTGTACTCCTGATACTGCTAAATACCACATTGTTATCCTGAGGCTGGTGTACCTCTGGACTTTGCAACCACCTTTGTCAAGCTGGCATGGGCAGTGAGACCTTGCATGACATATTCTCTGAATTTAAGGAGATGAGAAGAGAACTTTGGGGACTGTTTAGGCTGCCTGACCATTCTAGAAGCCTGGACATTCTTATTCATGGCTATTCCACATGTAGGTTAAAATATTCTCTTGATGCAAACTGCTTTTTGTCATCTGCCTAATACAATGTCGTGTTGGTAAACACTTAAGAAAAAGCCCTCCAAAGACAAAAACAAAACAACAAAAAAGAATACAGATTTGTGTTGCTTCTTAATTTTCATGTAGAAATATTATAAACATGGCTAATATCAAATATTAAATTGACAACTCAGAATTGAGAAGAAGTATGTGCCATTAAGTCTCATGAGCCAGAACACACTGGCTCCAGCAAGTTATTGGCTCAATCTCTGTCTTTAGGCAAAACATCTGCAGCAGTCAAACACATGATATGTAGATAGTTTTTGTTTGTGTGATACTAGGCAATCGACCAGGGATCTTCTACCACTGAGCTAAACCCTAGCCCTTTTTATTTTTAATTTTGAAACAGGGTCTCACTAAGTTAGTATGCTCTGGCCCCAAACCTGTGTTCCTCCTGTCTCAACCTCCCAAGTACTAGGGTTTTAGGTGCATGCCACCACTCCCGGCTTATTTTTAATTTTGAAACAGGTATCCCTAAGGTACCATACTCTGGCCTTGAATCTGTAATCCCTCTGCCTCAGCCTCCCATGTATTGTAATACAGGCATGCACCACTGAACCTTGTTAGAGATAATATTTTGAAGAATGTTGATTTATATTACCTCTCCCTAATAATCTTAAGATGTACATTTGTTTTTACGTTTTGGAAAGGGAGCTAAAATTATTGCAAAAAAATAAAGGAAAAAAGTTTGTTATTCAAATTTTACTAATCAAAATAGGTTGCTAATAGGCTCCAAAGACAATCTTTGTTAAGAAGAAAACTTTTTGTACTCATTTTTCTCTTTATCATCTAGAGGCACCAGTCTTGAGTAAATAGAATATAAAGAATGTGACATGGATGAAGAGGAAAACTCAATACACATTCCCAACTAGTCCTGGGGAATTGTGGGTAACAGGAGAAAATAGAGTTAGGGCAGAGAGATTAGTCATCAGGGACTTTACCTCACATCTTCCATGTCTCATCCAATGAAAATGGCAGGCTTTAGAAGCAAGTAGACAACATTAAAGGAATAACAAGGTCAGATAAATTTAGCTACATGCTTTTCTCTTAGAATAAATGGTTTGGCACAATTATTTTTATATCAGTCAACATTCTTACTGCTATATCCCAGTAAACCTGACCACACAACTTAGAAGATTTATTTGATCATAGTTTCTTGGAGATTATGAGTTCAGTCTGTGTGAGGCCAGGTTCTTGGATCTCAGGGCATGGCAGCAGGAAGGAGAGAGAGAGAGAGAGATAGGAGAGAGAGAGAGACAGAGAGAGAGAGAGCGAGAGTGAGAGAGAGAGAGAGGAGAGAGAGAGAGAAAACTCTGTTCTCAAATCATGGATGCTGGAAGCATCCAGGGACCCACCTTCTCTAGCCACATCCCACCAAGACTAGGTTACCACCCAGATAAATCCATTATGATGAATTTATCTACTGGTGAGATAAAAACCTCATCACTCAATTACATCAATTCTGAACACAAATAAATGAGTTCTTCAGGGGACATTCTATATCTAACCATAACAGTATCATCCTAATCTTGAGGGAGATTGCAACAGGAAAACAAAAAGCTGTTATGGCATGTGGATAGGATGTGCCATTCTCCTGTGATGCAGAAGACATGTAGAATAGAAAGGAAGCTAGGTGTAGTGGTGCACACCGGTATTCCCCATACTTGGGAGGCTGAGACAGGAGGATATCAGTTTACAGGCTAGTGCATGGTGACTTAGCAAGACCCTTTTTAAAAATTTTAAAAAAGGGCTGGAGGGTATAGGTCAGTCTTACAGTGCCAGTGGGTTCAATTCCCAGTAATGAGAATTGAGATAGGTAAGGATGAGATAGGTAAGGATGCTTTTTAGAGAGTTTGCAAAAGGAGGTCATAAAGGTATAGGGGTTGATCACCCCTACAGCTTAGTGCTGCAGGGAAGATTTACGAGAAGAGAGAGCCAACTTTAACTCATGGTCTAAGTCACTTGTAGAAACCTAAATGTAGACCAGGTACTAAGTAGAATTGGTCATTGGGAGCCAAAGAGCAGACTATAAGTTCATGAGCCCCAAATTTTAAAACTGAGGGACAGAATAAGGAGCATGGTTCAAGATAGAGAAACCACAGGATAATATAAGGGCTTCCCCAGGAGGATGTGAGGCTTACTTCTTTCTGGTAGTATCCAAAGCATTGACATTCCCCTTCCCTATTTATCTAAGCTTCAACATTGACAGAAGCATGATATGGAAGAATGATCCCTGAAGCCTGGTCTAAACCATTCCAGTAGAAACGGTATTACTTAGTCATTCCTGTGCTATTTAGTAGACAGTTCATAGTTGTGGTGTGTGTGTGTGTGTGTGTGTGTGTGTGTGTGTGTGTGTAGGTATGTAAGTTCTCATAAAATGAGAGAACTTATATATGGAGAGGCTACGTTGTTTTTCCATACTTGGGATAGGAATTTTGTGATTCCCTTTACATATAATTACTTTCTAAGGAGATTGGGAAGATGCCACAGTCAGCCTTGATGACTATGGACAAGAAAAAATACATTAATATAATCCTTTCAATAGGCCTGCTTTTCCAAGGAAGCATCAACAGAGAAGGATGTGATGGGGTTACAAGGACTAAGATCATGGTTGAGCAACCAAAAACTTTCAGGACTCCATACCATAGGAAATGTAGAAAGATTCCTATGTCCAGAATCTACTTTGGAAGAAAGAGGGTGCAAAAGGCATTGTAGTAAATGCACTAAGGATTCAATAGACTTTTCCTATACACATCGCCAAACCATTTGCCACAGGTAGGCAGGGTTTTGATGCAAAAGTGCTTCTTTCCCTTAAGTCAGCCTTTTTGGATCTTGTCACAGGCCCTTTTTTTCATTATCCCTCTCTGCTACTATTTCCTTCCACCCACTCTCCTAACTTACTAAGCCCAGTGAGTGGTGATCCCCATTTATATCATACGATATGTATCATGATGAGATTCACGAACACAAACACACTACTGTCACAACATTCAACAAAAAGAAAGGGAAGTTCTTGCTGAGAAAGAGTAATGGACTGGCTAGAGTCCCTAAGCATCTGAGATCAGAGGAACAAGGTGAGGTGACCAGACACAGAGAGAAAGATAAAATAGAGAGAAATTCTAAAGCTACTAAGAGATGCTCAAGAAAAGACTGAATAGCTAGTACCAGAATGTGGCAAGAATTTTAAGTTGCCCTTTCAGTTACAGAAATATGTGTTCGAGTCCCTTGCTCACTTGTAAAATTAGATTATGTTTTGTGTATCTTTTGCCATTTTGTTGTAGGAATTCTTTGTTTCTTTTAGAATTTAGCCCTTTAAAGAATATCAAGCTTGAAAATAATCTTCACTTTGTAGAATATCAAGTATGGAAATAATCTCCTTTTCTGCCAGTTGCCTTCTTATTCTATTAATTGTCTTCTTTTCTGTGAAGAAACTTTTTAGTCTCACTTGTTTGTTTATGCTTTGTTGCCTGTGCTTTTGGTGTCATATCCAAGTAATCAGCACCAAAACTAATGTCAAGAAGCTATTCACCCATTTTCTTCTAGGAGGTTTACAGTTTTGCCTCTTAAATTTAAATCTTGAATTCATTTGGATTTAACTTTTACATAACATTTAAAATATAAATTTGGTTTATGTTTGCATGTGTACATCTGGTTTTATGAATGCCACTTATTGAAGAGACTATCCTTTCCTCATTGTATAATCCTGACGTCTTGGTTAAATATCTTGACCATATATGCATGGGTTTATTTCTGGAATCTATGTTCCATTCCACTGTTTTATGTATCTGTCTCCAAAAGTAAACAAGTATATAGAAAGATACTCAATGTAGCTAATCACCATGGAAAAGCAAATCAAAACCACAAGAAGACATCACCTCACACCTATCAGAACATCTATTATATAAAAAATAAGAGTCTGAGAGGATGTAGAGAAAAGGGAACACTTCTACTCCATTGATTGAAATGTAAAATGGTATAGAAGCTATAAGAAAAATACAAATGCTTTTAGAAAGAACCACCATATAGCCGGACATAGTGGCACACGCTTGTAATCCTAGTACTTGGGAGGCTGAGAGGATCGCAGGTTCACGGCCAGCCTCAGCTATTTAGTGAAACCCTGTTTCAAAATAAAGAATGAAAAATAGGGCTGGGGATGTAGTGCGGAGGTAGAATGCCCCTGAGTTCAATCCCCAGTACCACACACACACAAAAAAAAACCACTATATGATTCAGCAATCCTACTTACAATTATATATCCCAAAGCATTGATATTGATATGCCAAAGACGTATCTACACTCCAATATGCATTGCAGCATAATTCATATTATTCAAGATATGAAAATAACCCAGGAGTCCATCAATAGATGAATGCATAAGGAAATTGTGATGTATATTCAGAAAGGAACATTATTCATCCATAAAAAAGAAACCCTATCACTTGCAACAACAGTGATGGACCTGTTGAACATTATGCTAAGTGAAACAATCAGGTCACAGATGGAGAGATACTGTATGATACCAAATTATATGAGGTATAAGTCAAACATACAGTAGCAGAGAGTAGAATGGTGGTTGCCAGGGGCTGGACGATTATGGAAATAGGGAATTGTTCAATGATTATAAAGTTACAAATATTCTAGATGAGTAAATTTTAGGAACATGCTGTACGTTAGTATCTATAGCTAAAAATGTGGTATTACAAACTTCAAAATTGGATGCCACTGAAGAACATCATACTGAGATAAGCCAGACTCAAAGTTAAGAATCCTATCTTTTCTCTCATATGTGAAAGCTAGAGAGAAAAAAGGAAAGAAAAGGGACCTCATAAAAATAGAATGAAGGCCAGGCGTGGTGGTGCACGCTTGTAATCCCAGTACTTTGGGAGGCAGAGACCGGAGGATCCGGGTTCGCGGCCAGCCTCAGCTCTCTCTCTCTCTCTCTCTCTCTCTCTCTCTCTCTCTCTCTCTACTTAGTGAGGCCCTCCGCAACTTCGTGAGACCCGGTTTCAAAATAAAGTATAAAAAATAGGGCCAGGGGTGTAGCGCGGAGGTAGAATGCCCCTGTACCGCAAAAAAAAAAAATAGAATGAAGACCATTGAAATAGAGAATGGGGACCAGGGAGAAGGAGGAGGGGTGGAAAAGGGGAGAGATAGGGAATGAAATAAACCAAATTATGCTATGTGCATGAATGACTATATGACAATTCCATGCTTATGTATAACTATAATGCACCAGTAAAAATTGATTAGGAGCACAGATTTCATATTAAGTGTGGTTAGAAAAAATAAAAAATAAAACAGAAACAAAGGCACACTTCAATTATGATGGTCTTATGGTTGTTTGCATATGTCCGAATTCATCAAACTGTACACATAAGATGTGTGTACTCCTTTGTATGTCAATCATACTTTAATAAAGCTGTTAAATGTCCATTCACTCTCTGATGCTACTCTACATGTGCATATGTATCATTGCCATCCCTCTCCCAAATAGCCAAAAACATAAGCACAGAAAACTCACACTGGGCCATCTGTTTCATATCCACAGGTGCATTTTGTATGGCCTTTGACTTGGGCCTGTTGTGAAACTTCCCTGCACCTTCCTAGCCAACTCTTCCTCTGAGGCACTATTTCTAGTGTAACCTCTGACCCTAGGTACTAGCACTCCATTCTTGATGGCATGGCTAAAGGAGAGCCATCTGTCTGGCAGGTGGTTATTTCTTTGGGTGGCTGCATGTCAGCAAGGAAAAGCCAATTCCTTTGGCACTAACTGTCATTCAGGATTTGTAGAAACAATTGTTTACTGAAAAGAATATGCTCTGGGGGACTGAGAAAGCTTTCTATCTCAGGCTTTGGTTTAACAAACATGAAGTGTTGATTGCAGACAATTGGGCTACCACTCCAGGATTTTAGATCATTCCATAGCTTTCAGGCAGAGTTGTTTTTGAACAGCAGTACATTGACTGCAACAAAATAGCCAATCCCAACACACCCACACAGACTGACTCCTCTTTTGAAGGCATGTGCATTTTCTACAGGGAAGGTAATACTTTTCCTTAAAACGACTTTTTGGACTCCTTTCCTGCAATTGCTATGCTACCTCTCCATGACTTCCACCTGGGTAGATGAGGGCATCTATTATTTAAAGCAAATAAAAAAGGAAAGGAATATGAATAAGATCAGGGGGCTCTACCCAGTGTTTTCTAACTTTTTTTAACCTCATGCCTTTCATGAATATCATTCATACAATGAACTTGAGAAAATGGATAAAGCTGGCCTCCAAGATGCTGAAAGCATCAATGTATTACACATACCTATAACCCTTTGTCACCACCAGATATTCTATGTCATTCTGGTTGGGAAAGTCTGCTTCAATGACATATTAATAGATGGATTGATTGATGTGTTAACTCACCTATTCATTCAGTAAATAAATTATTATTGAATGCCTACCATGTGCCAGGTACTGTTCTAAGCACTGAAGACACAAGTGAGTGAGTTACAAAAGAATCGCCTGTCACTTATCTAGGATTCCAGCATTAGAGTTTGGGGTAGTGTCTAGGTCAACAGTCTCACTGTCATAATCCAAAATAACTGACTACACAATTTAGAGGAAGGAAGATTATTTGCTTATAGTTTCTTGGAGACTCCAGGTTCAGTCCATTTGAGGCCAGGGTCTAGATCTCAGGGCATGGCAGAGGGAAGCAAAGAGAGGGAGAGCACAAGGACTCTGCTCTCGCATCATGAAGGCCAGAATCAAGAGGGAAAGAGAGAGGAAGAGGGAGAGGGGGAGGGAGAGAGAAAAGGAGAGAGACAGAGAGAGAGAGAGAGAGAGAGAGAGAGAGAGAGAGAAAAGGGGGAAGAAAGCACCAAATATAGTCCCTAAGGCCACACCCCCAGGGATCCCTTCTTAGCAACAAGCCCTGCTTTCAATATTGCTACCTTGTTTCCATGAGGACTAAGGGAACATTCTAAGTCAAATCCACTACAGGCAGTGTTCATGTGACCTTGAAAGGTCTAGTTCCAATTTCATTGGATGAAGCCAATGACTGTAAAGACAGAGTGACAGAGGGCAGACGAGCTTTAATTGACATGATAGCAATTTGGAAGATGGGCACTTTCATCCTAAGAAAGAAAAAGCCATCTTGCTTAGGGTTGCAGGTAGAAGGCTTCTATTGGGAATTAGGAGGAGGCATATCAGACAGGCAGGTTTTAAAGTAGTCACATATTTTTCTGGTGGTCTGATTATCTGATGCATGCTGCTGTTATCTGTAGATCACTAGGTGCCCTGGGTTCTGTAAACCTAAAGTAAAGTTACTGACTAGAAAGTCTTACAACTCATGTCTTTTAGTTCCTTTTCCCAGGAATAGCTAACTCTGTAGTTAATTATTATGATACAAAAGGTGTCTTTCCCCTGAGAGAACAGGGGAAGATAAAAATAGCAACTTTTCCCCTAGAGGAACTGGGGGAAATAGAGAAAGGTTTCTTTCCCCCAGAGGACAGGAGATAACATTCACTGGAGAACATTTTTTAACCCATTAGGTGACTTCTTCAGGATAAAATACATGAAATAATTTCAAATGTTAATAAATACTGAGGATTACAAAAGATATTGGAAAAGATATTCATGCAAGTTCATGTGGAGGCAGGAAACTTTTAGAAATGGGAAGTCCACTCTGAATAGGAAAATTTTCGTCCATGCCTGAACAGGATAAAGGTGTTGATGCTGGAAAGACCTGGAGGATAAATGTGGTCCAAAGAAGACAAGTAAATGAAAAGGCTTTAGGACCTTCCAATGTCAAAATAAGATAGGTATATCTGCTAACATGACCTCCAGTGATCATTGTACTCACAGTTCTACTCAGGGAAATCATCCAGTCCCAGAAAATCAAGGCTTGTATGTTTTTTTCTCATTATGTGGAATATAGAAAGAAAAAAGAAAAGAACAGGGACCTTATAAAAATAGGAGTGAGACAAGTAGAGTAGTGGAAGAGGATCAAGGAAAAGAGGATAGCAGGGAAAAGGTAGCTTTGGGGCAGGAAAAAGTACAAATTATACCATGACCACATGCATATATGAATATACTACTATGTATAATTATAATGCATAAATATTAAAAAAAATTCCCCTCCAGATGCTGGTGCCGTGATCTTTGACTTCCCAGAATGCATAACCATGAGAAATAGGTTTTCATTCATTATTTTTTAAAATAGTATTTAGAGTTGAGAAATAAACTGACACATCCATGGTCAACTGAATTTAGAGAAGGATGCCAAGACCACTGAATCAGGAAAGAATCTTTATTTCAACAAATGATGCTGTGAAAGTAGGATATCCACATGCAAATGAATGCAGTTATACATCAAAGTGTACTACAGGATTATGTCAATGCCACCTAGAACAGAATAGCATTGGCCAAATATTCATCTCCTCCCATACACAGTCCTATGTTTTCTATAATGATTAGAAAAGTGCATGTTAAGAAGCACTGCAAATCATGACTGAAAAATCAACATGAGATCCAGAATGAACTGCCTATAAAAGTATTGAGTTTCCCATACTGGTGTTTAAGAAGTTGCTGGGTGGCTTTTGGTAAAGATCATAGTTAAGGAGATTCCTGAACTAAGTTGTACAGAGAAAAGTCAGAGATGTGTAATAGAAATAATTTGCAATAGAATTGTCTTTTGCTACAGGATAAACAATTTTTAAAATATGTTTTTTCTTTTTCTGTTTTTGGACCATCTCTTAAAATCATCTTGTGCTTATTTAAAGCATAATGATTCCTGGGCTTCATCCTACATCTATTATGTCAGAACTTCTGGAAGGAATGGCAACAGTTATAATTTTTTGTAATGTATACCTCAGGTAATGGTTATAAGGACTAGAATTTGAAAAAAAACACTGCTCTATAAGAAAGCAAATACTGTTTCAGTCTCCTAAGTGTAAAAGTCTACTGTAAAATGCAATAATGAGAATGACAGAGGTTTGTTGATTAAGGTGTTAAAGCACCTTCTTGATGGGTACAAAACTTTTCCTTGACCATGAATTTTAGTTAAGTACACCCATGAATCCTCCAACATTGACTAGCATCGTGCATTAAGTGCCACCTATTCCGAATTCTGTTTAGAATTTTTATTGCTTTCAGAATTCTCCTTTTTCTTTCATTATTATTTTTATTGTAATTGTACATGATAGATTCACAGTGATACATTCATCTATGTGAATACCATTATTTGGTCTGTTTCCTTCCCCATTAATTCCTCTTTGTTTTGAAGAGTGTGTGTGTGTGTGTGTGTGTGTGTGTGTGTGTGGTAGTGGGGATTCAACGCAGGAGCATTCTACTACTGAACTACGAGTTTAGACCTTTTTCATGTTTTATTTTGAAACAGGGTTTCTTTAAGTTGCCAAGGCTGGCCTCAAACCTGTGATCCTCTCGTCTCAGCCTCCCACATACTGGGAGTACAGGTGTGAGCCACCATTACTGGCTTTTTGGAATTCTTTTTTTTTTTTTTGTATTGGATATTGAACCCAGGGACATTTTACCTCAGAGCTAAACCTTAGCCCATTTTGTTTTTTATTTTGAGACGGGGTCTCACTAAGTTGCTGAGGGTCTCACTACATTGCCGAGGCTGGCTTAGAACCTGCAATCCATTCCTCCTGTCTCCCAAGTACTGGGATTACAGGCATGCACCACCATGCCTAGTTCTTTTGGAATTCTTTAAAGCATATTTTTAGATTCTGAGTTTATACTCTCAAAGATGTAATAGCTACAGTTTTGTCTACCAAACATGACACATCCTCATCTCACTTCTGTTTGCTTTTGGAGTTTCTCTCATAACCTGTAGTACTTGTGGGTTCTTTAATCAAATGGATCCTCATCATCAGCCAAAGAGTAGGTAATCACCTAGGTTGGGACAATGACAATACTACTACTTCTGGTAACTCTTCAGTTATAAGTAAATATGCCAAACTGGGCCAATTAGGATCTATATCATTGAACCTTTCTTCCAGATTAAACAAAATATATGATCTCTTCCAGCTGAGAATACTAAGATTTGGAAGCATGAGTCTGTAGTTATTTGTGGCCTTCTTGCCAGTGATGAGTGTCTTTCTCTCACATCTAGTATAGAGAAAGGAGCTTTTAACGGGACTACATGTATTCCCTAATTTGTGTCTCTTATAATTTTGTCTAATTCTACTCATAACCGAGAAATCTTAACAGCATTAGAAAGGTTGGCTATCCATTGACTGGTGAATCAAAGGAAAAGTGATTTTGTAGTGCCTCTTTTACTCCCTGAATTTGTTGCATGGATCCATGAGGGATATCTATATATTGGAAGAGTCATGTCTATATTACCTTAGGTTATGTTCAAGAGCAACCCAGAATCTGGGCACCATGCCTCAAGCCTATAATCCCAACTACAAAGGAGGCTGATGCAGGAGATCACAAGTTTGAGGCCAACTAAGCAAGACCCTGACTCAAAATTAAAAAGAATAAAAAGGGCTTGGGGTGTAGCTCAGTGATACAGCACCCCTAGGTTCAATCCCCAGTACCACACGCACACACA
Organism: Glis glis; assembly: GCA_004027185.1. Lineage (NCBI taxonomy): Eukaryota > Metazoa > Chordata > Mammalia > Rodentia > Gliridae > Glis > Glis glis. The sequence continues at coordinate 11,852 of PVJS01048644.1, forward strand.
CACACACACACACACACACACTCACACTAGCAACACAAATTTTTGCAGAAAGAAATTGTCGATATTAGAAGATGCCTAAGGGCTGAAGATAGTGTAAGAGAGAAAGGAGAAAAAAGATGCATTTGCCTTTGTTCTGCCTAACATCCATCTGCTCTTCAACATCTTCTCTCTGTCTTTCTGCATCTTCTCTGTGCCCTGGAATGCTGACCTCAAATGCACTATTTCAAAACTTTCCCATGCTTTTTCATTTCCAATTGGATTTCCCAAAGGAGATCTACAGTAAGAAGTTTGAAGGAAGGAGTTTAAGCCAGACACCTATTTCCTCGATCTTTCCCTCTTAGGTCCTTCAGCTTCATATATCCTTTCATCAAAGTCTCTTTTCTTTTTATGTTGACCTTCTCTATATGACAGTCTTCTTCTGGGCACTGGTGACCAGTTCCTTCCCTCATCCCTTCACATCTAGAGGTGGTAACACTCACTGTCACTAACCGTAGGTTACACCACTCTCTATTATGCCTCCCATTTGTACTCCACCCACAATTTTGTAAATAGTAAAAGTAAACCTTCTTTAAGTCATCTTCATTTGAATGTACCATCCATAAACTAGTAGAAACCATATAGATCCAGGAAACTTCAAATGAGGGCCTCCAGCAATGTGGGGTACCTGAAGAACCCATGGTATTCCCATGCTAGAAAGGGAGCCTCAAGTTCATAGAATGATAGAGTCATAACCAGAACATCATTACTCTTGCAGAGACATTCTTCCCTTACTGCACCCCTGAGTATGTAAACCTTAGTTAACAAGTTGGGGGAAGAGGAACAGAACACAAAGTATGAAAGGAGCATAACCGTTTCGCTGACTTTGGGTGAGGAAAGGAGCTTTAACTGTACATCAGATTTGGAGTTTTTATTTTTACATGGGACTAGACATTTTAAATTTTTAGTGGGTTACTGAATACTTTTATTCTTTTTTATACTTTTATTGGTGCATTGTAGTCTCACATCATAATGTAGTTCATAATGATAATTATATACATGCACACAGCACTTGGTGGGCTTTCCCCTGGCTCCCTCCCCACTCCCCCCTTCCCCATTAATGATATTGAGACTGGCGTTGGTATTGCCACATATGTACATAATGTCAATGGAAGTGTTTCCTTCATCAATTCTCCCTCCCCCACACCTTCCGCTAGTCCACTAGTTTCTCCTCCATTATCTGAAGTCCTCCATTATCCTGATTACTCCCTAGCTTCCACATATGAGAGAAAACATATGACCTTTCACTTTCTGTGACTGGTTAATCTCACTTAACATAATGTTCTCCAGGTCCACTCATTTTCTTGCAAATGACATAATTTTGTTCTTTCTTGCTGAGTAGAATTCCATTGTGCGTATACCCATAATTTTGTAATCCATCTGTTGATGGACACCTAGGTTGGTTCCATAATCTGGCTATTGTTAATTGTGCTGCTATAAACATGGATATGCATGTATTAGTATAATATTCTGATTTCAGTCCCTTTGGAAAGATACCCAGGAGTGATATAGCTAGATCATATGGTGGATCCATTCCCAGTTTTCTGAGGAATCTCCACACTGATCTCCATAGCGGCTGCACTCTTTTGCACTCCCACCAACAGTGTAGAAGAGTTCCTATTTCCCCACATCCTCACCAGCATTTATTTTTGTATGACTTCTTGATGATTGCCATTCAGATTGGGGTTAGATGGAATCTCAGTGCAGTTTTGATTTGCATCTCCCTGGTTGCTAGTGATGTTGAATATTTTTCATATATTTTTTTGGCCATTTGTATTTCTTCTTTTGTGAGGTGTCTATTTAGTTCAATTGCCCATTTCTTGATTGGGTTATTAGTTTTTTAGTATTAAGTCTTTTAAGTAATTTGTATATTTTAGATATTAGTCCTTTATCAAAGGAATAGCTAGCAAAGATCTTCTCCCATTCTGTAGACTTTTGATGGTTTCCTTTGATGAGAAGAAACTTTTTGGTTTAATGTCATCCCATTTATTAATTCTTGTTTTAATTTCCTGAGTTTTGGGGGTCTTATTGAGGAAGTTTCTACATTTATCTATATGTTGGAATGTTGGACATATGCCCTTCTCTAGTAACTTCAATGTCAGACCAGGTCTAATTTCCAGGTCTTTGATCCATCTTGAGTTCATTCTTGTGCAGGGCAAGCGGTAGATTTAATGATTTAATACCATTTTCTACAAATGGATAATCAGTTTTCCCAACATCATTTGTTGAAAAAGATATCTTTTCTTCAACGTATGTTTTTGGCACCTCTGTCAAAAATAAATTTAATTTGTTCTCAGAAGACTTTGTATTACATAAGAACCATAGGAAATGTGATAAGGCCTATTCCATTTTTGGAAGTAGAGAAGAACTAACTAAACTGAAGAAATACACAGTTAAATGAAAGCAAAAAGAAAATAAATTAATAAATGTGTTCTGTGATTACATTGTATTTGTTCAAGGTGACAGTAACATGAAGCTTACCTTCTTCCCAAGCAAAAAGTTTTAAATCTTCTTTGGGATGTATCAACAGCTTTTTCCACAAAGTATTAAAAAATGCTGAACTATTTCATTGCTGACTAGAAGACACTTTTTAGATTGTCAAGCGGTTATTACTTCTATGTCTGATCTACTATACTATTGATAACATAAACAGAATCATATTACCATGATAATTCATTTCCATTTTTGAAGCTTAACTGAACCATGGAAAGTTTATGAATGGTGCCCTATTTCTAATCGCAGGCCAGAAAAAAGTTGGATGTAAACTTTCCTCTAGTTCCCCCATAGTTGCAGCACGAGGGCATGGGTATGTGAGTATACAGCACACAAGAGAAGAGCAAAAATCAAGAGCAAGAAAATGATATCTCATACACACAGTGCAGGGCTAGAACAGGAATGGTGAAAGTGGTGGCTTGGAGAGTTCGTCTTAGCAAAGTGTACAGTGTGGATCTGGTTAGATGGTCCAGGAAGCACCCCCTGTTCCATGAAGGGCTTACTAACTGTGGCAGAAGGGATATGACTGCTAAAAGATCCATAAATGGATCAATATCGTGAGATACTGTTTGCAGACTACTAGAGGCCAATGATA
>PVJS01048645.1:0-14974 GCA_004027185.1 Glis glis
GGGCCTCACTAAGTAGCTGAGGCTGGCTGCAAACCTGCAATCCTCCTGTCTTAGCCTCCCAAGTACTGGGATTATAAGTGTGCACCACCACACCCGGCTTAATTTTTTATTTTTATTTTTTGTGGTACTGGGGATTGAACCCAGGGGCATTCTACCTCCAAGCTACACCCCCAGTGCTATTTTATTTTTATTTTGAAACATAGTCTCGCTAGGTTAATGAGAGTCTCACTAAGTTTCTGAGGCTGTCCTCGAACCTGTGATCCTCTGTCTCAGCCTCCCAAGTACTGGGATTACAAGCATGTGCCATTACGCCCAGCTGAGAACAGGCTTTTTTTTTTAATTGGTGCATTGTAATCATACATCTTGATGGTTTTCAGGATGGTAGAAGTATATACATGTACTCATTGGTCAATTAGCCCTCCCTCAATTCCCACCCCCATTCCCTCCCCCTCCCTCCCTCTCATGCTTAGCATAGTAGTTGACTTTGATATATTTGTGTATGTACGTCCTGTGCATTAGAGCGCTTCCCTCTTCTCCCCTCCCATCTTCCTCAGTTATGTCACCTTCCCTACTCATCTGAGGTCTTCTCCATCACCATTCCGTGTCCTCCAGGGGTGCTGTGGCTCACACATCTGTGTCCTCAGTTCCGGGGTGCTCTGGGGCGGGGCCATAGCTCACCTGCCGGTGACCTCAGCGCTGGGGGTGCTCCGGGAGGGGCTGTGGCTCACCCATATGCGTCCTCAGCACTGGGGGTACTGGGGGGGAGAACAGGCTTTTAAATCTTTGCTTTTCAAAGTATATTAGAGAAGAAATGTTGAGTCATCTCTTTTGGTTTACTTATCAAATTGTTTTTTACTGGTATTGAATAACTTGTATTATAACTGGTGATTATTATATTTCCTTTTTTTGTGGTGTTGGGGATTATTCTACCTCCAAGCTACACTGTATTTTATTTTTTATTTGGAAACAGGTTCTTACTAAGTTGCTCAGAGTTTCACTATATTGCTGAGGCTGTCCTAGAACCTGCAATCCTCCTGTCTCAGTCTCCCAAGTACTGTGATTACAGGCATGTACTACCATACCTGGCTATTTTCATATTTTTAAGTGCATGAATATTTGACAGGTATGAAATCTTCAACTACTCTAACTATAGCAACTTAACTATTTGTGTTAGTTTACTACAATTGCTATAACAAAGACAATTTGCTAGTTGCCTTAATTTGTTCATTTTTTTTTGTGGTACCGGGAATGGAACCCAGGGGCATTCTACCTCTGGGCTACACCCCCAGCCCTATTTTTTATTCTTTATTTTGAAACTGGGTCTCACTAAGTTGCGGAGGGCTTCACTAAGTAGCTGAGGCTGGCCGCGAACCCGGATCCTCCGGTCTCAGCCTCCCAAGTACTGGGATTACAAGTGTGCGCCACCAGGCTTGGCTTGATTTGTTAATTGTTAATCGGCTTAGACAACTGAAATTTATTTTCTTACAGCTCTGGAAGCTAAGAAGTCTTAAGAGCAAAGTTTGTCAGTATGATATATTTCTTCTGAGCCTCTCTCCTTGGCTTATAGTTGGCTGTCTTCTCCCTTTGTCTTCAGATATTTTTCCTGTGTGTGTGTGTCCTAATCTCTTCTTCTTATAAGGACACTAAGTCACATTGGATTAAGGCTCACTCTGATGATCTCATTTCCTCATTCCTGTCTTAGTGATCCTCCTGTCTCAGCCTCCTGAGTATTGTGATTACAGGTGTGCACCACCTTGCCTGGCTCTCCAGCCCATTTAAAAAAAATATTTTGAGCCTGGCATGGTACCACACGCCTGTAATCCCAGTACTTGGGAGGCTGAGACTGGAGGATCCGGGTTCATGGCCAGCCTCGGCTACTTAGTGAGGCCCTCCGCAACTTAGTGAGACCCTGTTTCAAAATAAAGAATAAAAAATAGGGCTGGGGGTGTAGCCCAGAGGTAGAATGCCCCTGAGTTCAATCCCCAGTACCACAAAAAAAAAAGAAAGAAAATTTTGAGACCGGGTCTCACTAAGTTTCCCAGGATGGCTTCCACCCTGCCTCAGCCTTCTGAGTAGAGGGGATTAAAGGCATGGGCCACTGTGCCCGGTGATATACTTGTTTTTACAATAGGAAAACTTCTTTTTAAAAGCTTTTCAGTTGGTGAACTGGCTTTTTTGAATAGGTTGTATTAATGTTTATTTATTTGAAGCCTAATTTCTTTTATCTATTAATAATGACTCCATGATAATTTTGTATGATGTGTAAAGAGGTCGCTAACATGTTTAAGAAGTTTTCCTGGAAGTATTCTGCTTTTAGATTTAACCAATTTTTTTGTTACTTTATTGGGGGAATGGAAGAATTCTTTGAAGGTTGAGACCAGTGTTTTCTGTTCATTTCAGTGGTTTCTTCCATTTTGTAACACAGGCATTCTGTATACTGTATTTGAGTCTGCCTAATAAAGAATTCTCTATATTTAAGTTCCTTTTTTAAAATTAAAATCCTTATATTTAAAAAATACCCAAACAGTACATATCTACTACTGAAAGATTAGAAAAGCAAAATAAATAAATAAAAAGATAAAAAATAAAGAAAAAAGGCAGCTATGCTCACACTTTGTTATAACCTATACTTATAACAATACCAGCTATTTTTAGAGTGTCTTTACAAAATCCTTTTACATTTCACATATTCCTGCTTCTACTTATTCAGTTGTTTTTCACCAGGGTCTAAAAAAAATGCTCCCTATTCATTAACGCTTCACTGTCCAAAACAGTGATATTACACATAGCTTTACATTTCAATTTAAGTTAATTAAAATTAAAACTTTAGTAGTTTAGTCACACTAAATGTAATTCAAGTGTTCAATAGCCACATGTGGATAAATAGCAATTGTATTTGACCATTCAACAGATATAGATATTTCCCTCATCACAGAAGGTTCTATTGGACATGGCCAGGCTAGAAAGTACAGTGGATCATCCATGGATTTAACCAACTGCAGATCAGAAATATTCAGGAAAAAAAATTACATTGGAAGCCGGGCGTGCTGGCGCACACTTGTAATCCCAGTACTTGGGAGGCTGAGACTGGACGATCGCAGGTTTGCAGCCAGCCTCAGCTACTTAGTGAGGCCCTCTGCAACTTAGTGAGACCCTGTTGCAAAATAAAGAATAAAAAATAGGGCTGGGGGTGTAGCTCGGAGGTAGAATGCCCCTGGGTTCAATCCCCAGTACCGCAAAAAAAAAAAAAATTACATCGGTACTGAACATTCACAGACTTTTTTCTTGGCATTATTCCCTACATAATACAGTACAGTAACTATTTACATAGTATTTGAATTGTATTATTTATTATAAGCTATCTAGAGATGATTTCAAATATATAGCAGGATGTATATAGATTATATGCACATGCTACATCATTTAATATAAAAGACTTGAGCATCCTCAGATTTTGGTATGGACAGGGTATCTTGGACCTAATCCTCCATGGATACTGAGGGATGACTAATATTAAGTAGGGGAGAGCATTTTCAAATATGTTTCAGGAATATGATTCTGGCTGCAGATTGAAGAATAGATGAGAAATAGGCAGGGATTGTAGATAGGGACATCATCAGTTAGGAGGATATTGAAGTAATATAGGAGAGAAATGATAAGGTCCTGCACTGCCTATCCTGACAGTTGTCAGGATTTGTTATCAAATATTCTCACATCATGGAAAGAGGACAAGGTTTTGAAGCAGGAGAGTGTCACTTTGCATTATTTACTTTATCATATTCTCAGTGTTTTTAGAGTATAAAATTTGCCATTTCCCAAAGTTCTGGGGAGGATCAAGTGAAGTGATATATTCAAAAATACTTTGTGGATTATAAAGTCCTTTAAATATTGCCATTACTATTTTGGCTCACAGTTCTTTAATAAAATAACGTCTTTGGCAATGGATTTTGTGGAGACTGTCTACAACTCATATGGTTAGGCTATCATAATAGTTTGCTTTGAATTTTTCTTAAGTAGTCCAGTTATACCCAGCTTATTACTGACAGAGCTGGAACTACCCAGTCCAGGTGTTTTGACTTATTTCTTTCTCCTCATCTTGCTAACTACAACTTTCCCAACTCTCACCAATGAAATCTAATTCCTATTTAGTTGACTCTTTGTGTACATAAATCTATGGCTTTGATAAATAGCTAGTTTAAAATTATTTAAATAAACCTACTGTAAAACTGTCTTTTAAACTAATTCTTATATATTAGCATAGAATATTGCCCTAGTAAAGTCATACTATAGTCTCTCTTTAGGGTTTATCATCACCTAACGTAGCTCTATATTTACAAAAAGAACACACCACTATTAAGCCGTTTTTGTGGTGCTGGGGATCAAATTAAGCCATTTTTAAAACAAACTTACTGGTCTTCAGCCATTTGGCAGACACTATATATACTAGGCACTGGGACTACAACCATGAATGAGTCATAACCTTGCCCTCCAAGCAATTAGAATTTTGAGAAGAAAATATATAGATAAAACAACAATTCAGGCCGGGCATGGTGGCACATGCTTGTAATCCCAGTACTTGGGAGGCTGAGACTGGAGGATGGCAGGTTCACGGCCAGCCTCAGCTACTTAGTGAGGCCCTCCGCAACTTAGTGAGACCCTGTTTCAAAATAAAGAATAAAAAATAGGGCTGGAGGTGTAGTTCAGAGGTAGAATGTCCCTGGGTTCATTCCCCAGTACCGCAAAAAAAAAAACCCAACAATTCAAGTAAGGTGTGGGAAGTGCTTTTAAAGAGCTGTGTAAGTCAGGCATGGTGGTGCACACTTGTAATCCCAGTACTTGGGAGGCTGAGACAGGAGGATTGCAGGTTTGCGGTCAGCCTCAGCAACCTAGGCTCTCCATAAGTTAGTGAGACCCTGTTTCAAAATAAAAGGATAAAATAGGGCTGGGGGTGTAGTTTGGAGGTAGAATGCTCCTGGATTCCATCTGCAGCACCCCACACACACACACAAAGAGCTGTGTGTAAGATTTTATGGGACCCCAGAGGTGGAGAACCACCTTCAATCTAGAGAGGTCAGAGAAGAGGCTTATAGGTAGATGTTGGCCTGGTGGATTAATGGAAAGAAGGTATTTTAGTCCAGAACTAATATATCATATATCTCCTTTAGAAAAGCTGTAGATTAGAGGGTGGATGGGAAGTATGGAGACATTTCGTTTGGAAGGAATATACAAGGTTTATGGTCATATAGGAGAGAAGGAACAATTGCTCAACATAATGCTTATAGAGATGTTTAAGAGGTGAAGTTTTCAAGAGTTAGTGAGTAGTTTGATGCAGAGGGTAAAGAAGAAAAGAATAGAGAATAGCTCCCAGGTGTCAGCTTAGACAGCTGGATGGATAGTGATGCTTTTAATTAAGATAGGAAGGAGCAACCAGGCATGGTGGGGCACACCTATAATCCCAGTATTGGGAGGCTGAGACAAGAGGATCAATCATAGGTTCAAGGCCAGCCTCAGCAATTTAGCAAACCCTCAGCAACTTAGCGGGACCCTGTTTCAAAATAAAAATAAAAAGGTTTGGGTGTGTAGCTTGGAGGCAGAATGCCACTGTGTTCAATCCCTTTTACCAAAAAAAAAAAAAAAGGAGGAGCAGTTTGGGTTGGGAGGGTTAGAGAAGATGGAGAAAATGAGCTCATGTTCAGTTTGGATGATGTGGAGTTTTAGCTTATGAGACGTGGTAAAAATGACGAATATATGTGGTATGTACTCAAGAAAGATATCTGGGCTTAAGGTAAAGTTTTTTTTTTTTGCGGAACTGGGGATTGAACCCAGGGGCATTCTACCTCGGAGCTATACCCCTAGCCCTATTTTTTTATTCTTTATTTTGAAACAGGGCCTCACTAAGTTGCAGAGGGCTTCACTAAGTAGCTGAGGCTGGCCGCGAACCCAGATCCTCCTGTCTCAGCCTCCCAAGTATTGGGATTACAAGCACTACCACACCCAGCTTAAGGTAAAGTTTGAGAGTCATTATCTTGGAGGTGTTTTTTTTTCAGTGGTAGTGGATAACTTCTGGAGACTATAGGATGAGAATAAATAGAGGGCCAAGGAAGAAACTCCTGAAACATCAATTTCTAAAGGAAAGGATTTTCTAAGACGAATCAATAGTGTTAGAGGTTAAAGAAGTAGGATTGGTTGGTGTGCTAGAACCCAAGAGAGGATGGGGGTTTCAGAAAGATGCTTATCATTAACAGTGTTATACCACAGAGAGGATATGTCAGATGAAAATGTAAAGTGTTTGAATTTGGCAATCAGTAGCTCAGTATTCTTGATAAAAACGGTTCCTTTCAGTGGCTACATGGAGGTAGAAGCCATATTATAGTGTCTTAAGCAGTAAAACATTATTCTGTGTCTTTCTCAGTGTATCATATCAGAGGATATGTGGTGTTGATACATCTTATTTCTCATGATGTTAATGGCCCACTCTTGGTTAAGGTGTTGTCTACTGGGTGTCTCTGCTGAAAAGTACTATTTTCTCCTTTGTAATTAAAAACACTTGGAGCAGTCTTTGCAAGTATGCAAATACCATGTTTCTCCTCTAAACTTTCACCAGCTAATTTTAGCATGCATCAGTGGATCTTGTCTACAGTAATTATTACTGTGGTGTTTACCTAATTACATTTTATATTTCCCTTATTCCTTCTACACTTGCTAATTGGAATTCTTCTGTAAGGAAGAGTTATCCCTTCTTCCTCATTTAATTATGCACTTATTTATATTAAGATAGACCCACAGATGTAAATAAAGCATATTCTATGGGTGATAATCCAATATGCTCACTATTTGTTGTTCTACTGTTCCAGCTTTGGGCATTGGGCACTCCTTAAGTTTGACTACTGTGTGCTTTGGTCATGTCGCCTGTTTTGTTTCAAGAACTTCTTTTTTTCTGGCATCACACAAAGTTTCTCGTTTATCTTACATTTTATCTGCCCTGGCCCCGAAATCAGCCCGTTTCCAAGGAATTTAAACCCTTTATTGGAAAATGGTATTTAGAAACAAAGATCTGTTTGCTGGATGACTATGCATTTTTAAACATCATTTCTTAATTTCTGGGGACTGCCAGTATCCACAAATAAGTGCATTTCATGGCTTCACTAATAAAATTTATAAGCTTTTCAATTAGCAGTGTTAACTAATTTCACATGGAACCTATGACACTGTTTAAAGGGAAATGAGAGCATTACCTTTTTTTGTGATACTGGGGATTGAACCCAGGGGCATTCTACCTCCAAGCTTCACCCCCAGCCCTTTTTTTAATTTGTAATTTTGAAACAGAGTCTTACTAGGTTGCTGAGTCCCTCTGTAAATTGCTGAAGCTTGTCTTGAACCTGCAATCCTCCTGTCTCACCCTCCCAAGTATTGGGATTATAGGCGTGTACCATCATACCCAGTGAGAACATTACATTTCTTTCTTTTTTATTGTTTTTGGTGCTAGGGATTGAACCCAGGGGCATTCTACTTCCAAGCTACACCCTCAGCACTGTTTTATTTTTTATTTGGAAACAGGGTTTTGCTAAATTGCTGAGGGCCTCTAAGTTGTTGAACCTGCAGTCCTCCTTTATTGCTGAAGCTTGTCTTGAACCTGCAGTCCTCCTAAGTACTGAGATTACAGGCATGTGCCACCACGCCCAGCTGAGCATCATCTTTATTTTTTTTTTTGCTGTACTTCTTTTTTGGTGGTACTGGGGATTGAACCCAGGGGCATTCTACCTCCAAGCTACACCCCCAGTCCTATTTTTTATTCTTTATTTATTTATTTATTTATTTTTTTGCGGTACTGGGGATTGAACCCAGGGGCAATCTATTTCCAAGCTACACCCCCAGCCCTATTTTTTTATTGTTTATTTTGAAACAGGATCTCACTAAGTTGCAGAGGGCCTCACTAAGTAGCTGAGGCTGGCCGTGAACCCGGATCCTCCTGTCTCAGCCTCCCAAGTACTGGGATTACAAGCATGCACCACCACGCCCGGCATCATCTGTTTTTATTTGTGTGTGTGTGTGTGTGTGTGTGTGTGTGTGTGTGTTAGGATTTTTCAGTATAGCCATCCTAGTGGATATGAAGTGGTATCTTACTGTTTATTTTAATTTGCATTTCCCTAATGACTAATGATGTTGAGAATCTCTTTATGTGTTTCTTGCATTGCCAAATCCAAGGTCATGAGGATCCCCCCATTTTCTTCTGAGTTATATGGTTTTAGTTTATTGAGTCATATTGAGTTAGTTTTTGTACATGATGTAAGATAGGAGTCTGCCTTCATTCTTTTGCATGTGGATATCCAGGTGTCCTGGTACCATTTATTGAAGATACCATTCTTTACCCATGGAATGGTCTTGGCACTCTTGTCAGAACTTCAACTTTTCAGTTAAAGGCAGTACTTCAAAGCTTCTCTTTGGCATATCCAGATTGCCAGCATCACTACTCTTGTGCTTAAGGGCCATTATTAAGTAAAATAAAAATTACTTGTACATAAGCACTATAATACCCCAACGCCAATCTGATAACCCAAACAGCTACTAACTGACTAATGGGCAGGTAGCATATATAGTGTGGATACTTGCAATTCATATATCTAATAAACAATTTATTTCATTAAGTAGGAAGACACACTTCCTGATTTCAATGCTGTAGTAATTGAAATAGTGTATTGACATGAGGAGAAATATATAGACCAATAGCATAAAATTGAAATTCAAAAATAAACCCATACAGTTATGGCCACTTGATTTTTTCCCCATTCTGCGGGTTTTCTTTTTTCTTTCTTATTTTTTATGGTACTGGGGATTGAACTCGGGCATTCTACCTTTGAGCTACACCCCCAGCCCTATTTTATTTATTTATTTATTTTTTGCGGTACCAGTGATTGAACCCAGGGGCATTCTACCTCCGAGATAAACCCCGGCCCTATTTTTTATTCTTTTTATTTTGAAACCGGGTCTCACGAAGTTGTGGAGGGCCTCACTAAGTAGCTGAGGCTGGCCGCGAACCCGGATCCTCCGGTCTCAGCGTGCACCACACGGTTTATTTTTATTTTGAAACAGTTTTGCTAGGTTGATGAGAGTCTTACTACTTGCTGAGGCTGGCTGTGAACCCGTGATCCTCCTGTCTCAGCCTCCCAAGTACTGGGATTTATAGTGCGCCACTGAGCCTGGCTGGGTTTTCTTTTCTTTTCTTTTCTTTCCTTTTTTTTTTGCAGTACCGGGGATTGAACCCAGGGGCGTTCTACCTCCGAGCTACACCTCCGGCCCTATTTTTTGTTCTTTATTTATTTGTTTATTTATTTATTTTTTGCGGTACCGGGGATTGAAACCAGGGGCATTCTACCTCTGCGCTACACCCCCGGCCCTATTTTTTTATGCTTTATTTTGAAACCGGGTCTCACGAAGTTGCGGAGGGCCTCACTAGGTAGAGAGAGAGAGAGAGAGACAGAGAGAGAGAGAGACAGGGAGGGAGGGAGGGAGAGACAGAGAGAGAGAGCGAGAGAGCTGAGGCTGGTCGCGAACCCGGATCCTCCAGTCTCCGCCTCCCAAAGTACTGGGATTGCAAGCGTGCACCACCACGAATGGCCCTTGTTCCTTATTTTGAAACAGGGTCTCGCTAAGTTGTGGAGGGCCTCACTAAGTAGCTGAGGCCGGCAGCGAACCTGCCATCCTCCAGTCTCAGCCTCACAAGTAGTGGGATTACAAGCGTGCGCCACCACGCCCGGCTTTTTTTTTTTTTTTACTTTGTTGATTTGCAGAAGTTTTAGGGTAGCCCTAGCGGGCCCACATGGAACCGCCTACCGGCCGGGCTGGAAATCCAAGCGCGCGCCCTGCTCCCCTCCGCGGCCCTTCACGCCCGAGGCCCCCAGCCAGAGCATGTCCCTCGTGTGCCCCGCTGAAGGGGGTAGGGGCGGGCGAGGTGGGGGAGGAGGGGTTGTGGTTCCACTGCAGCGGGGGTTCCCGTGACCTAGTGCGGAAATGACACACGAAATCTCGTCACGTCACGCGAGAGTGCAGCGCCCGGAAAATCCACCGCGCCTGCCTTCGGCCCCAGTGACGCCGGGGCTGCTTGCTGGGCCTCCGCGAGTGGCCCCCACCCTGGCCCCGTGCTCTGCCTCCGGCACGTGGCGCCCGAACTCAGCACGGGCCTACTCCGCAAAGTACAGAACTTGTGTTCCGGTGAAATAGAAGATGAACTCGACTGAATTCAGTGAAGATGTTGAATTTCTAAATAACAGTGTGAAGGTGGAGGCAGAGGCCGTAGATGTTGCCCTGGACCTCTCAATGAATTCCAGGACTTCTGAGAAGCATCCTCTGGACAGCATCTTCACTGTCCTTCAGGACTCCAGTGAACGAAAGCAGCCAGGCAGGGAGGCCCAGCCAGACTCTCTCCCCAGCGTGAAGAGGAGGCGGCTGATATCCGAGGTACTCCTAGCAGGCGTGCGGAACCGTGAGAGCAGCTCCCCCTGCCAGGGCAACCGGGAGCAGGCTGGCAGGGGCAGGAACGTGGGCGCCCTGTGGCCCGGCAACGATATGGCCACTCCTTTCTACAAGAAGCCTCTGTATGGCATCTCGCATAAGATCATGAAGAAGAACGCCCCCGCAGTGGATCTGCCCAGCACCTATGAGATCTTGGAGAAGGACAACTCCAGCAACAGCCCCTCCCAGCTACGCCTGCTCAACGACCCTCAGGAGCGGGATTGTGGCAATGCAGGGGCGGCTTCTTACGGCAACCCCAACAAGTCCTTCCTGATCCGGATGTTCTGCACGCTCAACACCCTCACTTCCAACATGTCCCAGCTGCACAACAAGGTCGACCTGCTGTCCCTGGAGGTGAGCCGCATCAAGAAGCAGGTGAGCCCCTCGGAGCTGGTGGCCCAATTCCAGCCGCCCGGAGAGTACCTGCTGACCGCCGCCGAGCTCAAGCAGATCGTGGACCAGAGCCGGTCAAGCGGCGACCTGGCCTGCCACCTGCTAGTGCAGCTCTTTCCCGAGCTGTTCAGCGACCTGGACTTATCCTGTCGCTGCAGCGCCTGCGGCTTTGCGGCCAAGCGGAAGCTGGAGTCGCTGCACCTGCAGCTCATCCGCAACTACGTGGAGGTCTACTACCCCTCGGTGAAGGACACAGCCGTGTGGCAGACTGAGTGCCTGCCGCAGCTGAATGAGTTCTTCAGCCACTTCTGGTCCCAGCGGAAGAAGTATTAAAGTTTGATGTAGTCCTCTTTATTTTTACTTTTGTTGCCTGTATTTTTGGAGTCATATCCAAGAAATAATTGCTAGGTCCAGTGGTCATGAAACTTTCCCCGTTTTCTTCTAGTTGTATACTGTTAAGGCTTACAGTTGTGTTTTAATCCATTTTAAGTTAATATTTGTACATAGTATAAGTTAAGAGCCCCCATGTTATTCATTTGCATGTGGATATCCATTTTCCTAGCACAATTTGTTGAAGAGACTGTTCTTTCCCCATTGTATGGTCATGGCATCCTTATCAAAGATCATTTCACCATATGTATGAGGGTTTATTTTTGGGCTTTCCAGTCTGTTCTATTGGTCTATATGTCTCCTTTTTTTGTGGTACTGGGGATTGAACCCATGGGCATTCTACCTCTGAGCTATACCCCCAGCCCTATTTTATTTTTAATTTTGAAACAGGGTTTCACTAAGTTGCAAAAGTCCTCACTAAGTTTTTGAGGCTGGCTTTGAACCAATGATCTTCCTGTCTCAGCCTCCCAAGTACTGGGATTATAGGCATGTTCCACCATACACAGCTGGTATATATTTCTTTATGGCACTGCCACACTGTTTTGATTACTGTAACTTTGCAATATGTTTTGAAATCAGGAGGTATGAGGCTTCCACTTTATTCTTCTTTTTTTAAGATTGTTTTGTCCTATTCAAGACCCCTTGAGATTCCATATGAAATTAAGGACGTTTTTCTCTTTCTACAAAAAATGTTACTAAGATTTTCATAGGGATTGCATTGAATCTGAGATCACTATGGGTTGAATGGACATTTTAACAATGTCAAGTCTTCCAGTTCATGAACATTGAATGTCTTTATATTTGTTTGTGTTCTTTTCAGTTTCTTTGAACAGTGTTTTGTAGTTTTTTTTTTTTTTGCGGTACTGGGGATTGAACCTGGAGGCATTCTACCTCTGAGCCCCAGCCCCAGCCCTATTTTTTATTCTTTATTTTCGAAACAGGGTCTCACTAAGTTGCAGAGGGCCTCACTAAGTAGCTGAGGCTGACTGCAAACCCAGATCCTCCAGTCTCAGCCTCCCAAGTACTGGGATTACAAGTGTGTGCCACCACCCCTGGTGTGTCTTGTAGTTTTTAGCATGCAAGTCTTTCCCCTCCTTGGTTAAGTTCATTCTAAGTATTTTATTTTTGATACCATTTTTCTTTTTTTTTTTCACGGTACCGTACCAGGGATTGAACCCAGGGGCGTTTTACCTCTGAGCTACACCCCCAGCCCTATTTTTTATACTTCATTTTGAAACCGGGTCTCACGAAGTTGCGGAGGGCCTCACTAAGTAGCTGAGGCTGGCCACGAACCCGGATCCTCCGGTCTCCGCCTTCCAAGTACTGGGATTACAAGCGTGCGCCACCACACCCAGCTGAGATTTTTTTCTTAATTTTCTTTTCATAACGTTCATTGTTAGTGTATAGAAATACAATTGTTTTTTGCTTATTGGTTTTGTGTCCTGAAACATTAACTGGATTTGTTAATTCTAACTATTTTTGAGGAATCTTTAGAGCTAAACCATAATAGTTTCTTCCTATTATTAGTGTTTTAAGCATTTTTATTACAAAAGTGTTGAATTTTGTCAAATTTTTTTGTATCAATAGAGATGATAATGTGGTTTTCATCCTTCCATTAATGTGATATATTATCTTGATTTATTTTAATCTGTTGAACTACCTGTGCTTTGTAGGAATTTGAATTTGTAAACAAACTTAATATTTTATTTACTCTTTAATGAACCTACTTAATTTATGATATTTAAACTTATTCATATCTGATCCATCACAATATCAGTGTTTTTTAAATCCCTCACCTAAACTTTCTTTTCTTTTTTTTTTTTTTGCAGTACTGGGGATTGAACCCAGGGGCATTCTACCTCTGAGCTACACCCCCAGCCCTTTTTTTCTTTGTTTTGAAACAGGGCCTCACTAAGTAGCTGAGGCTGGCAGCGATCCTGTGATCCTCTGGTCTCAGCCTCCCAAGTACTGGAATTACAAGCGTACGCCACCACGCCCAGCCCTTCACTTTAACTTTCATATGTTAATAATTTATGTTGGCACTTATGATAGAAAAAGTCTGTGAATAGCAAGTAATAACATTTTTTTAGAACTAATGTGATTTTCAGTTTACTAGTCACCAGACATGCTATTGTAATATATTTAAATTTCTTACAAGGGCTTAAAACATGTGTACAGTTGTGTGATGTAGTTGTCTTTTAATAAATTTACTTCCATGTTTTATTTACTAAAGTCTGAAATTGCATAAGGACTTCTTGTAAGAAGTTTACTTAAAAAATACAACATTAGTGAGTAAAACAGATTTCAGTGATAGTCATATTGGAAAGCCAAACTTCATTTACTTTTGGATGGAATTTCAAGTGGAATTCACTGATGTTTTAATTGCCAGCAAGAGCAGTTGTTTTTTAAAGTACAAGAAGTGATTGCACGTAAATTATAGATTTATTAGATTTAGCATTAAGAAAAGACTTTAGGGGCAATCTATTTCATTTTACTATATTGCGATTGAGAAACTGAAGAATAACATGATAGTATAATAAGATAATGAATGAACCAGGCTCAGAAGAGCCAAGAGCTCCTAATTTCTAATAGAAGTTTGTCCCACAATATAATTTTAGGATTTTTAAATTAAGTTCATCTCAGCAGACTTTTATGTTGCTCAATTCTTGGAATTCTGGCCTAAGGACTACTGAGATGAAAATCCAGAGAGAAATTCAGGAATAGGCAAAGCCGTCATTCTCTTCTTTCCTGGAATTTTCTGTTATGACATTTGAAACCAACTGAAAAGTTGAGAAGTTGAACCAAATTGTGAAAGAGAATAGCTAGTAACAGGAAAATCAACTTACCTCAGATTTATTGTTCGTTTTTTAATTGTCTATTTGACAGTGACTCATAGAAAGACTCTACTGTGTGTCAAGAAATGTAGTTGGCCTGGGATCACAGGGGAAACAAACTTGGCCCTTCCCTCCATGGACCAAATAGATAGGGAAATTTAGATACACATGAAATGATGGCAGAGAATTATAATGCAAAATTGGAAAAGTGACAAGTGCTATACCAGGAAATGCATGCTTCCAGGAACCCTGCTAATAGGGAGATTTGACCTTATCAATTAAGTTAGGAGCCAGGTGTGGTGGCACATGCCTGTAATCCCAGTACTTGGGAGGCTGAGATAGGAGGATCACAGGTTCAAGACCAGCCTCAGCAATCTAGTGAGACCCTGTTTAAAAAAAAAACAACAACAAAAAAGGCTGGAGGTATAGCTCAGAGGTAGAATGCCTCTGGGTTTATCCCCTGTAAAAACACACACACACACACACACACCACACACCACACACCACATAGATCTGAGGGATGAGTTGGAGTTAATTAGGCAAAGAAGAAAAGGGGGAGCATTCACAGGGTAAGATGCTACAAGATAAGTAGATATGGTAGATATGGGCCAAACTATGCAGGGTCTTCTGGGTCATGTTAGGAAGCCAATAATTTCAGTAATTATAGAAACCTATTTATTCTTAGCTACTTAGGAAGTATTCAAGATTTCAGGAAGGAGTGTTGCCTAGGGGTGGGAGTTAGGAGAGAATGTATTTTTTTTTGCAGTACTGGGGATGGAACCCAGGGGCATTCTACCTCCGAGCTACACCCCCATCCCTATTTTTATTCTTTATTTTGAAACAGGGTC